>JAUPMG010000017.1:18145422-18182004 GCA_031762675.1 Pachysandra terminalis | reverse complement strand
AAAACATGCATATATGTATAGCAAGGCTAAATCATGTTCGTTCTATCTCTAGCAGAATAATTACTCAAAGATAAAACGATAAAATTCCATGAATTCCAAACCAGAAATATGTTCATTCACCAAGGAAAAACAGAGCATCATGAACATCATGCAATTAGGAACCGAATAAGCTGCTTACCTCTCTGATTTGAATGAGGCTAAGCAAACGAAAATCCTATAGATGAAGCTCCTCCTCTACTCCTTCCTCACTGAAATTTCTGGTTTTTAGATCCAAAATCTCCACTCTCCTAATTCTCTTCTTCCTTTTTCTTTGAAACAACAAACTAGTTGCTCTCTTATCTATACCAGTTTTGTTTCAAAGCTCTAATCTCTAAGATGAATGATCCAAAGTGAGAGATGAGTAGGGAGTTATTCCCCTTACCTTCACTCCCTTAACTCACGCACATAGGCTACCTCACCATACCACGTCTCCCACTTCCTCAAAACCAGTTCAACGCACAACCGTCCGTTGAACCAATTCAAACCAAAAATCATATTAACAAACTAAATCCCAATCTAATTAAAATAACATAAATGACCCCAAAATAAATAATAGACTAAAATTAAACCCCCTATGTCTAAGTAGCAATTAATACTATATAACACATACATGTTAAACACTAAATAAATACAAAAAATTAAAGAGTTAAATCCCAAACCAATAATTAAACATTTATTAAATAAGGATAATTACTAATCTAACCTCCAGACTTACTCTCTAATTAATCTCATTAAATTAGCCCAACTAATTTATCAAATAGTATTTATTATATTGTTAATTGCAGTTCCGAGTCACTACATTAGCTTTCTGAATTGGTATTATAAGCCTCATTCCAACACTGAAACTCGAAGTTATACCCGTTAGAAGCCACGGTGTATCTTATTTCGATCCAGTACCCTCTACTACATCACAAAAACATGTCCAACAACATTGATTGTTAGACACCACTATCAGACCAATACTGGTTCAACCGTTTTCTCAGTTTTCAAACACACGGATGGTTTGTCTGGTCAATACCATAGAGAGCAGCATAGCTATTTTTATGTAAAACAATACACTAATTAAAACTGTTTTTTGGTGATCCGATTGTAAAGCCAAAACCCGAGCTTAAAGGATGGCCATATAAACTTTCAAAAACACCTTCTTTAAATTCCTCATTTCTGTTTCTCACTCTCAGACACACATAACCCAAAACCAAACTCAAAATCAGAACTAACATGTCAAATGATTCATCACACAACACGGCTGAGGTAGAGAAGATCTTCAAGCACTTCGACACCAATGGCGACGGTAATATCTCTTTGGCTGAGCTCGGCGATGTCTTGAAACAACTCGGCTCCACTGCCACGGATGAAATCCAGCGATTGATGAGGGAGATCGACACCAATGATGACGGTTTCATTTCGTTTCAAGAATTTGCCGATTTCCACCGCGCTAACAGCGGCTTATTGAAGGATGTCTCTAAGATATTCTGATCTCTCTATATCTTCTTCTTCTGCATCAATATGATGAACAATCTTGTTTTGGTATTTCTATTATTTTATTTTATTTTGGTGTATTTGATGCTTCATGTGATGAGCCTTTTTTTTTTTCTGATTTTTTTCTTCTTTTATCATTTTTAAGATTACACTAAAATGTAGTCCATGGAGCTGTTTCAATGAATTGTAACCATTTTGGCATTCAAAAGAAATGTGAGTGAATTAAAGGACCAAATAATGGTTTTGCATGCAAAAGATTGAAACTTTCATGCAATTTGTTTTGCTCATCACAAATGAAGGTTGTAGAGGACTCGGCACGTAATGCTCACGGATCCGGATATGCAGTAGGAGATCTTTATCAAACCAAAAAAGCCTCACGTCAGAATATGTGATTACTGGAACTACATACAGTAAACCCAAAATCAAACGACTAGATCTCTGTATGAGAATCTCAATAGTAAAATTCAAAAGTCAAACAACTAGATTCTGTATGGGAATCTCAATAATAAAATCAGATTTCTAGAGAGAAGAAGGGATGGAGAGAGAAGAGAGTTTCTTTCGGTTGGAATCTCACAAAAACATGGACTGTATAATGTGTAGGGAGGAGGAGTTTTCTATATGTAGAAGACTCAACTCACTCCACCTAGGACTCAATCTCATAATTTTATTAGGAGCGAGTTATCCTCAATCTTACAATTTTATTAAGAGAGAGCAATTTATATCCATACTTCTAATCAAGTATGGACGTCCCATTAAGTGGAGATTCAGGTCGGCCCAAATGGGTTGGGCCAACCGATCAACCGATCACTTAAATCCAACAACAAACATATCGACCAGAGGTAAGCATTAATATTTTCTTATTCAATTCCGCATACAAACAAATATTTGAATCACATATAAGCTGTATTTTTAGAACCATATTGATATAATTCCATCACCAAAAAAAAAAAAAAAATCATTACAGTATCAATTGTTAAGGCTGACGAGTATATGCATGTTTCCTAATCAATGATTTACCAATAGAAAGTGTAAGCTACTTCCATCTTCTTTTTTTTTTTCAGAATTACGTCTTTATCATTTATTTTTCTAAAGTTGTCTTGAGATCATATCTAAATGTTCCTTTGACAGTCTTGATGAGGAAAAAGGCTTGTGCTTGTGCTTTTGGATAAGCACTCATTGGATAAGTGTCTCAACGGGAGCAGTTATCCACAACAATAATAAACTGTTTACTTGAAGAAAATAGAGTTTGATAAATACATTTATTTAAGTGCTTATGAAAGATTAGGGGTAAAATAGATATAATAAAAATATTATTAAAGTTTAAAAATAACATTTATTTAAGTGTTTATAAAAGTTGAGGAGTAAAATAGGTATTATAAAAATATTATTAAAGTTTAGAAATACCTTCTCGCATAAGTCGTAAGAGAAGTTGTTCTCAACAGCTTCTCCTTATGAGTAGCCTTTTTCTATGCTTATGGGTAAGCACTTACTCATTAGGTGTTACCAAACACTTTTTTAATTTTAAAAAGTGTTTTAATAAGCTATAACCGGAAATAAGCACTTATATAAGTCTAGCCAATGCAGCCTTAAATCTCAAGACCATGGAAATGATGAACTACCCTTTATTTCTCTGTTCTTATCTGCAAATGGGTACTTCAGAAATCATTCGAACTGATCAAAACTAATGATTTCCCATAAATAAAAATAAAATGAAAAAAAAAAAAAAATGCCATGCAAATGATGCTCTAAGCTGCCTACAGAAACAAATTTATACACCAATAACTATAACTACCCTCATAATTCACAAAACTTAAAAATAAAATAGAGGTCGTGAGTAATAGAGCAAATATATGAGAGTATGGTAATACGATGAGTGAGTATCTTATCAAGTCAAGCAGTGATGAGATAATTAAGATTTGATCAAAATGATTTGGTAGAGTGATTCGAGGAGAAGATTGAGAATATGAAAATTTGAATGAAGAGATTAGATGATGTTTTGAATTTATTTCTTAATTAGATACTAGGATTAGCTAATTTCTATATTTATCTTTGTGTCTCTTTTTTATTTAAATCCTCAATGGAATCTATTTGTAATCACCTTGAATTATTAATAAACTTAGTTTTTCTTCACTGAAGACAATAAAACTAGCTATAATACCTCTGTAAAAGCTCTTTGTAGTTTACTGGATTTCTCCAATAACTTAATCTAACTACATTTGTAGCAAATGGAGAAATACTTCTCTACAATGAATCAATTATTTGCCATTTCGGGTCTCGAGATCTTGCTTTTGTTGTCACCCCATCTCGCAACCCAGCATCCAAATTCATCATAAGAGCAGTTGCAGCTGAAGAAGTTGAGTTCAAGCTCAATTTGTGAATCAAAATTGAGTCTCTTGAATCATTTGATATATATTGTTGTGCCATTCTTAAATAGTTTGAGCTTTTAAAGTAAGTGGTGTTTAACATGATATCAAAGCGGGAGGTCGAATGTTTAAATCTGGGAGGTATTTGTATATGTGTTTGTTCTCTTACAGATATATTGTTCCGTATGGGTGTGTATTATGGTATGGTGTGTGTTTGCCTCAATGCCTTGTGTTATTTCACGGATGTGTTGCTCCCGTGCAAATCCCACACGTGCGGGGGTATTGAACTATTTGATATAAATTGTTGTGTTGTTGTCTAACAACGAATCCACATGAATTTGCAAAGAGAGGATCTTCTCTGAGCTAGTTTATAGGAAACCTCCTGTAAACCTCACAGAAAGTTGACATGTGTCCTAGGCGGGCCCACCTCTTTAATAGGCTTCTACCTGTTAAAGTACAACATATTAAAGTGGTGGGCCCCAATTTCACCCATTTTTTAGGATTTTAAAAATGACAGGTAATTCTTCTTAATGGATTCGCACCCGGATATGAGTAGGTTCTTCTTGTACAATATAAGATTTAGATAAAGTAAAGAAAGAGAGACACTGAATTATATAGATTAGATAGATAACTAGAGAACTTCCTAATGAAGCAAATAAAAAACTTGTGGGGTCGTATTTTGTAGTCAGTAGATACACTTAAAAGTGTGTTTGGTAACTCCTAATGGGTAAGTGCTTACCCATAACCAGTAGAGGAAGATTACCCATAAAGAGAAACCGTTGAGAACAACTTTTTATTACTTATGTGGGAAGTTATTTCTAAATTTTATTAATATTTCATAATATCTATTTTGCCCCTAAACTTTCATAAACACTTAAATAAACGCTATTTCTAAACTTTAATAATATTATTATAATACCTATTTTACCTCCAAACTTTCATATGCACTTGAATAAATATATTACCAAACGTTATTTTATTTTCAAGTAAGCAGCTTATTGTTGCTGAGGATACGTGCTCACTTATAAGTGCTCACTTATTCGATGAGTCCTTATCCAAAAGCACAAGCAGAGTTGAACGCAGTCTTAGTGTTTTATATTAACAGGTAATGCATGTGAGTGGGGACCATACCCATGGTTTAATGGGCCTCCACATGAGAGACTTTGTTATGTCATTTGTCATTGACAAATGGGATCGAATGATCGTAAAATCTTAATTTATGTAGTCTCTCTTGATCTTGACAAAATAATATAATGGATTGTGGGATCAATGGCTGGTTCATGTCCTTGCATGGGTGGGTCCGATTAAGATCCGGGGTGATTTGAGGGTTAGAGTATATTACAAGAAAATATTTGTTTATAAGCTTAATGTTGTTGATGCAGAAATTGTGCTGCATGACCCGCTTTAAGCGGTCGACCAGGATCGAGCTGCTTAAAGGAGCGTAAATTGTGTAGGCACGTGACGAAGTCGTGTGTCGGTGATTTCCGCACTGCCCGGAATTGGATAAGGTCTTGTCTAGATGCGCGGGATGTCCCAACCGTCCTCTTAAATCGTCGCACGGCTATTCAAATGGTGCAACGCCTATGCTCGACAAACATAAAAAAGAAGAGGGAGAAGGAGGAGAGCCAATATAGAGAAGTACACATAATTTTTACGTGGTTCAGCAATATGCCTAGTCCACGGGGGTCGTTTCATAGGAGGTCGTTTCCACTATTTAGAAGTGTAAAGGTTACAGTGAACACCCCAATCGTACTGGGATGAAGAAGTTAATAAGAAAGGAAGGAGGGCGAGGAAGAGATAGAGAGATAGAAGGAAAGAGATGTTTCTTTCAGATACAAGATGTCTCATGCAAATGTAATCTTCCTTCCTCCTTCTAATGTTCAGAGAAGCTTCAGATTTTCCAATTTTCCAGATCCCTTCTTGTGCTGAAGTAGTCTTTTTATAGCCTTGTCTTACTTGGCCTCCAAGTAAACTTGACCTAGAAGTCTTGAATGATGATGTGACATGTGGATGGTGAGTCACCATATAAATAGCTTATATAAGAAATAGCTGATGCAAGTGAGTCACATGTAAATAGTTTATTAAAATATCTGATGGAAGGCGAGTCACATGTAGATACCTTATAATAGCTGGGTCGGACCGGTTTGGACCAGATCAGACCGAATTGGATCAAGTTGGACCAATCGGACCAGGTCAGACCGGTTGGACCATTAGACTCATGGTTCATAGGTCAAGCAGGTGACACGTGGTCAAGCAAGTGACATGTGTGGCTGTTTAATTAGGTCACTGGATCATCAATATCCCCTTTCCTGATGAAATGCAAGAAATAAGCTTCGTTAGGTAAACTAAAGAATGGTACCCGATACGTATCGAGAACCACCAGTATACAGTGTTGTCCCTCCACCAGCACAGGTAACAATGCCAGTACTACAACCACCACCTCAATAACAAAAGTTAGGGATTTATCCAGAAGGGATTGGAACAGTATGACCAGTTAGCGGAGTTGGAGGAAGAGAAGTCGGGGTACCAGAGATGGGGAAATGCCCCCATATCATACCGTGGAGGGAGTTGTTGTTTCTCCGGCTCCTATTTCTGCGACGTTCAACCTAGACACCAATAAGGTTGCAACCAAGGTATTTCAAAACTTCGGTTTGATTTTTCCCTAATTTAATTTATTATATCTTTTCGCTTTTGTTTTTGTTCTTACATAAAGATATATAGGTTTGGTGAATAGTGTGGTGGTGTTATAAGTTGGTTGTGTTTAGTAGTTTATGTTCGGTTGTTGTGTAAAGAAATTAGTATATAAATATGAAAGACTTGCAGAATCATAGTGTAAAGGATCGTCCGATCCTGGTCTAGATCGGACGATCCAACTCGGGATCGGATTGGGACGATCCCCGAGTTGAAACCGATCCCAAAAAACCCCAAAATATGTCGACTCGGTCTGAACCCGATACAGATCTGGCGATTCGTCTCGGAATCGGTGAGTCAGACCGGACGATCTAAACTGGATCGTCCGGTCTAAGTTTAGAACGTCCGGTTCGAGAGAAACCACTCAAACCAACCACATCTTTATATAAAAAATAAAAAATAAAAAAAGAGGGGAGAAATGGAGAAGTTTCCAGAACGTTTCTTCTCCAAGCTAGATTCATTTGCAATATGGAGGATTCTCTCTCTCAAACAAAATATGCTCTAGCATTTTTTGTCCAAAACGAAGATGGTTGCCTTTCGTCGAGTTAAACAAGAAATCAATTGGGATTTGGGACGCCTCTTGCTGTCAAGAACGAAAACCACATCCACCCTACAGAGTACAGCCCCCGAGGAAGAACAAATTCGAAAGAGAGTGAGAGATTTACCGCCGGTGCTGGAAAAAGAGAGAGACTACCACCGCCTTCTTCTTCCTTCTTCCTTCTTTTCCTTCTTCCCCTTCTTCTTCTCTTTCTTTTTCTTTTCCTTCCTTCTCCTTCTCAGTTGCTCCTTCTCGCCTTTTCCTTCTCATTTTGTGCATAGAAAGAAATAAAGCTTAAGATTAGATAAAACCTAAGAAAGGTGAAAGGGCATTAAGGGGATTTCCTTCTTATTTTTTTGATTCTTTTTTTTTTTAAATAATGGGACAATGTTTGGATCGGCCGATCCAGAGTTGGATCGCCGATCCAACTCGGTATCGGATCGGAACGATCCCCGATCCGATACCGAGTTTAAACACTATAATTGTATGCTTAACGACAATGTCTTATTGAGAACGGTTTGGGTTTTCTTAATTTTGTTAGTAATAATAATAATAATAATAATAATAGATGGGTTAGAGCAGGTCAGACGGGTTGATAGGTCAGTTAGAAATTGCAAGCTCTACTTATTATCCAAACGGGAAACTGACATTTTTCTGCATCCAAAAAATTGACATTTTTCTGCATCCAGACGGAGCTTGTGTGAAGACAAAAGAATTAAAACGTAATAGTAGAAATAAAAAAATAAAAAAAATAAAAAAAATTGCTCTTTTGTCAAGAGAAGTTTTTCAGAACGAATGGTAGTTCTGGAAACTAAATGACATTTGCTTTTTTTAATTTTTGGTAGATTACAAAACATAGATCCTAATTGTGCGAGCAGTGTGACTACTCATGAACTCATCACAAATTTGCTTCTGAATGGAGACTGGAGCACTCTCGAAGATTTGTTGGAGTCATGTGTTCGAGACCGCCAGGTGTGCTAATGAGTCTGCAGCACCATTGCCTTCGAGCCATGTGTTGAACCCAAAAGTCAACCTCTCTAGCGTGAAGTAATAGTCTAACATGGTGAATGATCTATCCAATCTCATCCAGAAAGCCAACTTCGTTGTTTATTGAATCCATAATTATGCTGGAGTTGCCCTCGAGGATTACATGCATGTCCGGAAAAAGTGAAAAAGAGGCTGCAAGCTGATATTTGCTTTTGTCTAGTCGAAATGCGTTCTAAATGGTGATAGTGGATAAAAATGATTTTTTTTTTTATACCATAAATGAATGTTTAAGGGCATACGTCAATTGGAACCCTAAAAAAAAAAAGCTATCTTATTTACAAGTTGGCCATTACAAAAAAAAATGCTTTATTTACAACACCGAAAAGAAAAACGGCATAAAATCCAGAATGGGGTCAAGGATGACACAGAAAAGAATTTTTTTTTTTATCATTATTATTATTTAAATTCTCATTCTAAGTAGAGCTCATTTCCCCTTTGATAATCAAATGATTGTTCATCCATGACTCATGAGAACTCCTTCCACCGATTATAGTGGTTTCCACTACTCAAAACTCATTCCCAAATTGAATGACAAATGACACATTAACTTCTAACTTAGGGTGATTTTGTTATTGTCAGGAGAGCCCTTTTTATATGGGTTGGGACTACACGTGTTCTTTTAGTATATTCAATATCATGGCTAGCACACCATCAGAATTGTACCATAGAGTTAAGCAAATAAGAGAGGGTGGTGGAACAAATGTTAAGAACAAAAACCTGAGCGTTAAGAAATCGGTTTCACTATGGAAGTTGGTATCAGAGCGAACATCACGTCACGAGATCGAGTCACGGAAGAAGTAATTATAGACTAGATTAAAACGTCTTGATATTATGTATGGGCATGGTGCTAAGTCATTGAATACTGGCAGATGGGTGGAGCACCCAAAGAAAAAGAGTTACCATTGAATCAGTATCGATAGAATGAGTCGCCGGTCAATTACAGTGTAGTGGAATGTTACAATCCTAATGGTTAATTGCTTAACCAAATGAATTTTCATAAGTCCTAGCGCTTTTGGAATAATGATTATGTTCTTACCAGAAGTCTACTATTGATACGATCTTTTTACTTAGAAAATTAGTGGATAAGTAATATGGTTTAGTTGGTCCAAATAAAGCATATAATAGAGTGCCTAGAGAGATAATATGATAGATTTGGGCAAACAAAAAGTATCAATCACATGAATTAAGATCATTTAAGATATATATGAAGGAGCGCTAATAAGAATGACAGCGGTAGGTAGCAAAACAAATGACTTCCCAGTAAAAATAAATTTACATCAAGAGTCAATTATGAGTCATTATCTTTTTTACTTTAATTATATATGAATTAACTACTCATTCAAGAGAAGGTACCTTCGTATACGTTATTTGTAGATGATGTGGCTTTAATGGAACAAACAAAAACAATAATAAATGCAAAACTAGTCACAGAAAAACACCGTGAAATCAAAAGACTAACCTAAGTCTTAGTTAAGATCCATATATATGGGATGTATAGCACAAATAACAATAGAGGTAAGCAAGAATAAGAATTAAAAGTCGAGATTTCTAAAAGCGATAAAAATTGCTATCTTGGATCAATTATTCATAATGGGGATTTTGATGAAGAAGTTGCATATAGAATCAGAGTTGGACAGATTAGTGGAGAGATGCTTTGGGAGTAGAATTGTAAATAAGGTGGATTGGGTTGGTTCTACTTAGCTTGGGCTCGACACAAACTAAAATCAGCGTGGCCCGAACCCAACTTGACCCGAAGTCAAACTAACCTTATTGAGCCTAAACTCATCCTGAACTCAATCTGTTGAGTTTAAGTCCACCCAAATTAAATGAAAAGGATTACAAAAAGTTAAAAAATAAAGAAGAAATAAAGAAGAAGAAACTTATATTTTTGTCGGTCCAGACTGGGCTTTTTGGGTTTACAAACTTCAACCTGAACCCAAACCAAACTCAACTTCCGGCTCAAATCTAAGGCCAATCCAAACCCAAACTAACTCATGAGTTCAGGTTCTTAATCAAGTTGGGTTTGATCGGCTTAGGGCGGGTTGGGGCAAACTTACAGCCCTATTCAAAAGTATTATGTGATAGATGTATTCCACTCAAACTAAAGGAAAATTTTTATAGGACAACCATTGGATCTGCTATGATGTATGAGTTAGAACGTTGGACAACACAGAATTACATGCATATAATGAGCGTTGCTGAGATAAGATGTTGGGATGGATTTATGGGAAGACCGAGAAAGATAAGGTTTGGAATGAATATAATGAGAGTATTTAGTTGTTGCAGGATTAAGAGATAAGATAAAAGAAGTAGATAAGGTGGTTTGATCATGTAAATCAATAACCTAGAGAGGCGAATGTGATGTGTACTCATTGAAAGATCTAAGAGAGTGAGACAGACTAAAAAGAACTTGGATGGAATCGACTTGAAAGGATTTTGATACTCATAATTTGACTGAAAATATGACTAACTGGTTAGAATGGAAGAATAGGATTTATGTTGCCGAATCCAACTTAGTTTGGATAAGGTATATTATTGTTATTATTATTGTTGTGTTTCGTATAACAAAATTCGTGATTGGTCTTTACGATTTTATTACATAAAAAAATGTGATTTTGTATTATCTTTTGAAATAAATGGATCAATCCCAGATTGGGGAATGTTAAAGGAAATGCTGGAGATGTATGTCTGCAGATCATTGGACCATGTAATCACCAATGAGACTGGTGACTGGTTAATTTAGTATTTTTGTGAAAAAAATAAAGAAAAAATAAAAATACCATTACAGATGTCCTGAACATAGAAACAAGTGATAGCCAATCTCTCAAGTAGGGGTGGTGGGGCGGGTGACCTACCCGGCCCGATCAGCCTTACCTAATAATTGGGTGGGCTTGGACAAGGGTAAGTAGCCCATAGGGTCGGGTTGGGCTGAAATTTAAGATAAAATCAGTTTGTGGGTTGAATTTAGGTTTATATTAAATTAGCCCAACCCGGCCGGATCCAGTTCGATGTAAATGAATAATATATAATTTTTACTCAAATCTATCATCGTCTTGTGGTTGTAATTTAGTGGTGAGAAGCGTACATTCTCTTTGTGGAGACTCAAGTCCAAAACCTAACAACAACAAAATAATGACGCATGTATAATTTTGAGTCTAAAAAATAACACATTTCAATTTGTAGGGTCGGGCTGACTTGGGATCGGGCTTACACCTTTGAGCCCGAAGGCCAAGTCAAGCCAAACTCAGGCCAACTTAAATAATATTATAATGGAATGTAAGTCTGGCCTGAGCCCGTCCAAGCCCAGCTTGTTGCCACCCCTACTTTTAAGGTTATACTGGCAAGGTTTTTATTCTTGGGATCTTGGATTGGACTGGTCCGGGCCAATCCCGATCCGGTATTGGAACGGCCGATCCTGGTCCGATCTAAGTTTTGGATCATCTTTCAAGAAAAAAAAGAAAAAAAAAATTGGATCGGTTCGGATCGCCCGATCTTTATCGGTATCGCTCGGATTGATTCGATCCAATGCCAATTGAAAAACAAAATTGGATTGGTTGGATCGACGGATCCATATCGATATCGGTTGGATCGGTCCGATCCAAATGATACAATAGTTTGTATTGTGGCTTGGGATCGAACCAGTCCTGACCCATCCGAACCGATCCTTGAAACCATGGATATTGGTCAAAAACACAAATGATCCCGTCTCGATCCGCCTGAACCAACCCGAACACTCACAGCCACTCTCTTTTAGAAAGATTCAAGTTGGGTTACTGGGGGATGATCCCCCCTCCAAGGTTTAAAGTCTGGAGACCGGATCGGCCAATCCCAGTCCAGGCCAATGGTACCGTCCGGTCCACAAAATTTATCATTTAGTTTAAATTTGGATCAGCCAAATTGACGGTATCGGTTAGGATTGGTCAGTACCAAACCGGTCCACATCGATACTGATCTGGACCGTCCAATTTATAAATTTAAAAAAAAAATGTGAGATCAATTACATCGGTCACCGGACCAATTGTACCGGCCGGTCCAGATCGGTATCGGTTGTACCAGTCCGGTCCAAAACCTCATGATACAACAATTGTATCATGGCTTGGGACCGGACCGGGCTTGGTCTATCCTCATACGGACCGGTCTTGGCCTATCACCATACGGACTGGCCGGTCCATACCGGATCAGACCGATCTTCGAAACCCAATGCCGCCGTGATGTTTGTCTCAACACCTTGGGCTTTTGGATTGTGACTGCCGACTGCAGACTCTCGCTCCTTGGCCTTTTTCTCCACCTCCACACCCTTTCAGACTTCGAGTCGCCTCGTAACTCTCTCTCTCTCTCTCTCTCTTATTGTTTTCTTTTGTTTTCTCTCTTAGTTATCCATTGCTGTTTGTTTCTGTTTGAGAGAGAAAGGTCAACTGGTTTTTCATTTCTTCTTACCCTCCTAACCTTACACATTCTCCATCACAAGAGCTATGAAACGTTTCTGTTACCAATCAGTCTGGCTCTCTTCCTCTCTCTATTTCTCTCCATCCTTCTGGAGATTCGGCCGACGATGATCTGGAAGTAAAGTATGATTATATGCCTCTGATTATATGTATATTTTACATTTTTCTTTCATATCTTTAGCATTAAACATCGATTCACTTCTCTTTTTTACTTCTATTTATAACAGTGGCAGTTTCAGTTAAGTTGATTCCACGGTTTATTTGTAATACTATTTTACATATGAAACTAGCTCTCTGTTTTTCAGCAATAGTTAGTGTTTCTATCTTCATCGAAGAAATCTGTTCTTGTACTTATTTCATTTATAGTTATTCTTATTGCAAAGTGGCAGTTGGAATTGATTTTAGTTGATATAAAGTTTCTGTTATATTTCAATACTTAAGCCCTTATATGTTCCTCTCATATGAAATATGGGATGGCAGAATGATTCTGAGAATCAAAAGATAACAGCAATTTCACTTTGGCAGTTATTAAAAATTCAACGAGTAGCTTTCTTTTTCATAGATTTGTCTATGAAGTGATAGTGTGGCATTAATTTAAGAGAAACCATCTTGAAATTCATTCCTACCCTCTTCATAGAAAGGTCTTGGATTAACATATCTCTCTTTTATTTGTATTCCTTCTTCATGGTTAAACATGCTGAAAGCGTGAATCTATTGATAGCCAGGTGGGACAGTGCCTTTATCACTAAGAGTTGGCTTTCTGGGTTGACCCTTTACTTCTCCCCAATGGAGGTCTTGGTCACCAGAACTAAACTTACTTAGCCTTATGAAAAGAAGATAAGAAGAAAAGCAAAGGTTGTATCCTAGTTTTTGTTGGAGTTGATTAATTTTTCTTCCTTTATCTGGTTTCTACCGTAATCCACTTTTTTTTTTTCCTGCTGATAATAGACTTAAACATTTCTTGCTGCCCCTTGTATTGTAAGCCATTAGAAAATTGTATTTAGTATTGTCTACATATGAAGCCTTTATAATTAGTAGTGTTAATGTGTAACCAAATTATATATTATGGATATGATGATTGTAATGTAGTCTAACAGTTTTTTTTGAATCAAGCACTCGACACTATGAAAGTCATTAAGAAAGGTAACAATATTCTATTATATAGTTTTTAAATTTATTAAATTATTTAAAAGTTAAATCACATATCTCGGCCGATAAGGACTAATATAGATCAGTATGGATCCAAACCTACTCCAAAAATCCAAAAATAAAATCAGAAGAAATCTAAAAAAATGTAGATTGTTGTTTTCATTTAAAAAAAATAAACTCTTTGGCAGATTAGGTGCTTTCATGCCTTTATTTCTGGCTAAACATTCCTTCTTCTTTCCTAGAATTTAAGGACAATTTATGAAATCTGTAATTTTCTGATACAGGAATTTTCAGCATGGTTTTTGGGGGTTTGGTTTTTTGGAGTTAGGTTTATCTGATGTACATTCTTGATGTACATAGATTGGGGGATTCAATTTGTATTTTTGTAAACACTAACATACCAGGCAGAATTATCTAATGAAATCCTAATTTACCTATTTAAATAAAAAAATAAAAAATAAACACTAAAACAAAATAAAGCATACATAATATGCAATCTCATTGCAGACAAACCTTCAATAGTATTTAAGAAGCTTAGAATGATCACACACTACATATAAAGCATCATGACAAAGAAACTATGGCTAAAAAAGTAAAAGAAAAAAAAACATACATGGTACATCTATAAGTGGAAGAAATGTCAAACCTATTAGCCATGGCTCCCAATACTAGTAATGGTCAGGGAATGGGTTGAAGAATAAGTTGGCATAATCATAATTATGTAGATCTAATGCAATGAAGAAGAAAACATGCATTTGCATTAAAATTTTAAAGAAAACTCATCTAGAATCGAAAAAATCCCAAATTTCGAAGATTTCACTTGCTTCGGTTAAAAATGTACAAATCCTTGTTATTTCATTGATAAAATGTGTAGATCTGAGGGCAAATAGCTTAAATAAGCAATGGGTGAGAAGGGGAGAAGTATTGAGCTCGTTTGAGCTCAAAACAGCAATGAAAAGCCCTTAAAAGTATGTCTGCAAAATAGAGCCCATTGACCGTTATGACTCGATGATATGTATCGGTGTATCATCCAATACGCCGATACATGTCAGCGAGTCATATAATGTTTTTAACGTATCAGCCAATACGGGGCTGCTACGGATTGGTGTATCAGACGACACATTAGCACCCCTTATTTTTCATGGTATCAATTGCCGGTTTCGTATCAACCACCTCAAATTCTGACACATATCGGCCGATACGTAACAGTATCTGCCGATACTTTGACAGCAATAGAATATCGTAAGGTATTCGTAACAATGAGAATATAATATTTTAGGTATTGACTGTCCAAATAGAAAGTCTTTGGGTTTCATTGTGATTTGTGAGATCATCATGGCATGATCAGTTTACTTCATCAAGAAATGATATCTTTAATTTAATGATCTACACTTATGATATAAATATGACTGGATAGTTTGCTTATGCTAGCATATATTTTTAACTATATTTTTCTTCTCAAACTTTTTTCTCGGTTGTTGTATAAAGTTGTCCAAAAAGACAAGAAAAATTCATCAAGAAACCAAAATATTCTTGATGTTGAATTGAATGATTCTCATGTATTTAAGCATGTCGTATATTTATCTGATATAGTCCCACGAAGCCCTATGCTCCCCTTCTCATTTTGTATTTATCGTTACTTTCTTTTTTGGCACTTGTTGTATAGCTATCTATGCTAAATCTATTTGAACAATTCTTTCTCATAACATTCTCTAGGATAAGTTTTCAACCTGAACTCATGTTTTACCTTTCAGTATGTGTTGGATATTCACTGTCACTGTTGTGCTCTATTGTCATAACATTCTGTTTTGACTTTTTCTGGTAACGTGTTTTTGCTTTAAATTTTTAGAAATTGGTATTGTCCATAACATTCTCTAGGATAAGATTTCAAACCAACTCATGGTTAAGTATTGGTATGGGGCATGAGATCTTAACTATCAGTGCTTCAATGTGTTGCTGTGCCGTGAAATTTTTTTTTTGTTGGTAAATAACAAGAATATTAATAACAAATAGGGTATTTTTAAAAACTGAGATAGACTAGAATAGGCTCGCATTGGAGCAACCTACCCCAATTACAGAAGAAAGCACCTATAATCAAAGAATTTCCAAAATATATATTGTTCTTAAGAACTCTGCTCTTTGCCAAACTATCTGCCAACTCATTGGCTAATCTAGGCCCCAAAGAGAATAAGATATTCATCTTGGATGTCAAAGAAGTAATCAGGATAAGATTATGGGACAGTTTTCAACAAGGTTTAAAGTATTGGCCGAAGCCGATATGACTCGGTGACCGTTATGAACCTAATAGTAAAGCTATTGATTGATAAATTGCCTTGATATTTTTAATGGTATTGGCCCGATAATAAATATCGGCCGATATGGACCAATACATATCTTAGTTTTGGAAGGGCTGATTCCCAATACGAAACTGTTACTTTAAACCTTAGTTTTCAAGAGTCACACATCAATTTGTAGACAGGCGGAGAAGACCCTTGATCATCTATTCATTCACTGTGGAGTGACCACTGAGATTTGGAGATTCTTCTTATGTAGCATTGGGAGGTCATGTGTTATGCCCGGAGGTTTGTGCCAGCTTTTTGCTCAGTGGAGGTTTTTGGATTTGGCAGAGAGGGGTCGTATTCTGTATCGACTTGTTTTTTTGGCTATCTTATGGCATGTTTGGCAGGAACGCAATCAGAGGATTTTTCAGGACCTTTACTCCTCGACGTCAGGTGTGATTGAGGGGATTATCGTATCCGCGGCTTCTTGGACGTCAGTGAGGACGCAGTTTGGTGGTATCACGATTCAAGATATTCGGAGAGAGTGGTATAGGATCTCTATGAGCGGCAGTTGTTCTTAGTCCAGGAGCTTTGTGTGGTGTCCCCAACTGCTGGGTTTGTGAAGCTTAACATCGATGACTGTTCTCACGAGACTGATGGATCCTCGGATATTGGTGGTGTGTTCAGAGATAGTGATGGGGATATCTTGTTTGCTTTCTTTGGTCCTGGCAGCGGTGGTGAGGTGGAGAGGACTGTTCTGGTGGCTGTTGTGACTGGATTGAGGTATGCTAGACTGCGAGGCTAGCAGGAGTTGATTGTGGAGTGTTCATGGCCGTCGGTTATTGATTGGGTGGAGGGTCTCGAGTAGTGCGTGTGGAGAGTTACTCACTTTGTGCTGCTGGCTCGGTCATTACACCGAGATCGAAATGTTTCGTTTCGTCTCATGTCTAGGGGGCCAATCGGGTGGTGGAGACTTGGGCGAGGAGGGTTTTAGGGAGGAGTGATCTGTTCGAAGGGGTTCCGAATATGGGGATGATGTAGGAAGCCCTTGGATTATCGGGTGATCTTGTAGGAGGTGGTTGGTTTACTAGTTGTTTGTTTTTGTGTTATGAGTGGGTTCTTCTTGGGGTGCTTTGTATAGCTGTGTTGGGAGCCTTTTCTGTTTCTTTTCTCCGTTTTTTCCTCTCCTTTTGCTTGATTTCTCTCACTCTGGCATTGGAGATTGTACTTTTCACTCTTTGTCTCTCTCTTTATACAATTCATCAGTTATCAAAAAAAAAAAAGTCACATCAATTCGTTAGTCTAATAGATGACTGTAGAACGTCTCTGTCCACCACTATCAGCATAAATGTAACTCTTGGTTTCTCTAATCCCAAATAGACGAATCTCCAAGAGTAATGATGTGAACCTGTCATGCATATTTATAAATTGATGAAAGTCTGTTTATCATAGTGAAAACTATCATAATTCGAAACATCCACTACAATGACCACATACCTCACATGCTGATTCTACAAGCCACAAGCATGTAAAAGAAATTTAGAAAAGGAAACATAAAAAAAACAAATGTTAACATTACACAAGAAATACAAATGGGAATTCAAATTATCTTAATCACTCGACATTTTCACCAAATTTAATAAATTTCAACTGAATCATGGTTTAAACGGTTGTTTCTAAATAATTCAAATCAGAAGTTGAAAGAGACAAAGGTACCGAACTTGATGGATATTTAAGAAGTGGCAACTTGGCCATAACTCATTAAATTTCTCATAATATTTAATGATCGTTTATGAATTGTTTGTCAGAGAGGTATTATGACTCAGTTGCACTGATGCTGATGCATATTGGAGAAAATATATCAGCGCCAGTCAATATTTAAAAACCATATGGACTTCAATCTGAGCATGCTCATTTTATTCTTTTGAAATATGCAGATAGTATCTTTGTTGATTGGCAGATCTAAATAAATTATCTCTACACTGTAATGTTACGATGTAAAATAAATATAATATACTGTTTGTTTAATTTCAAAAGGCATGGAAAGCTTCTTTGGATCGTAGTCATCCATGGGCCTTTGCTCATTTTCTGTTACCCAACTTTGCGACTGGAACATGTTTATTAGGGACAAAACAAGTAGATAACTTGTGATAGCCACTGTTTGTGGCATGATAAATCACTTGGTATATCTCAAACATGAAATGCTATTGCTCCTCTTGATTCTATGAAGATTTTAGTCCATATGGTTAAGCTTGTGAGTTACAGATATTCAGTTGATTGTGCTTTTTTTCTAGTTCTGTAATAGGTATAAGCTTGTGGTCGTATAATCATGAAATGTGATAGCAAACAGATAACTTCGTACAATAGGTAAAGTAGGTTGGTGGCACATAGGATTCCTTTTATTGTCCGATATAAAAATTGTTGGAGATTAGTTGATTAAACGCATGAAATATATTGTTATGTATCCTATTTCTGAAATAATTATCTTTTTGGTGATTCAAAAGTGTTTTGTAAGCATATGCCAACCATCATTCCTTCTGTATATTTTGCAGACTAAACTTCTGTCAATCTAAATGTCTGAAACTTTGTCACGTATGTTTGTATAGGTTTTAAGTGTTCTATAGATGGAAGATCAATTCTTGATCAACAAAAAGTGAGCACTCTTATCCGTTTAATTAGAAATGATGAGGGGATCTGAGTACATCTCGGAGCCTTTTGGGGAACTTAGTGTTAGTTTTGGTTATCAGTGTAGCACCGCCGACCACCACACTCTGGTGTAGTATCTAATGAGTTTGAGTTTTCAACTGGAATTATAATCCAAAACTCCAATATGAGGATGAAGAGCAGTTCTTTTTCTTGTTTGTCTGGTGCTGCACTTAGTGCAAATGCTACATTAGCAAATACAAATATATGTAGTGGTCTCATTGGAGAAGAAATACTGCCTGGTTTGGATTCCCCCAAATCATTAGAAGGATGGCATCTTCTCCTTCTCTTTCGAGATTAGACCCTTGATCATCATCCTCTCAGAGCAGTATGTCTACATTGGGTGGAAGTTGTACAGATAATGATTTTTTTGAAAGTGGAAGAAATTTATGGAAACCTATGAGTTCTCCCACAGATGCGGAATCCTCCAGCTTTCTTAATGCTATAGATGTAAAAATGGCTGGTGGGGCTGTGTATGATGGATTTAATGGACGGGATGCAGCTGACTTTCTAGCCGGAACTCTTTATGATAACATACAATTTTACATGCATTTGTTGGAGTGATCTATAAAGAAACAACAAGCGAGAAATTCTGCAGAAGATATCGTTGGTGGTAAATATTCTCCGGCTAAAGAGGGGGAAACTTCTGATTTTGCAAGGGAAGGATCCATCTTTCCACTGAACTCTTTGGATGAAGAATTACTGTCTGAATCGTTCAGTCTTGGTGTTATCGATTGCCTCAGTCGCGCCCTTGCCCAAGCTGAGAGTGATTTCATGTACATGGTTGAACAGGAAATGGAAGATAGACCTGATTTGGTGTCTGTTGGATCTTGTGTGCTGGTGGTACCTCTTCATGGAAAGAACTTTTACATTTTAAATTTAGGTGATAGCAGAGCTGTATTGGCAACTAGTCACATCAAAGAGGATGGTTTGGTGAGGGCCATTCAATTGACGGAATCTCATACAGTTGATAATGAAATGGAGTTTAGGAAAGTTTTGACTGATCATCCCGATGATCCTTCTCCTATTCGTAATGGTAGAGTGAAAGGGAAACTGAAGGTAACCTGGGCTTTTGGAGTTGGTTACCTTAAAAAGGTACTTTGACTTGGTTGTTATATACTGGAGTAATTTTGGGAGTTCACACTGTTTAACATATATTTTCTTTAAAACTAATTTTGCAGAGCAAATGAATGATGTGCTTATAGGCATCCCATAACCTTTGCAGTCCCCCTTACATCTACACTAATCCATTCACCGTGAGCCACAGAATGTTAGAGGATGACCAGTTTGTTGTTTTAGGAAGTGATGGATTCTTTGATTTCTTCAGCAATGATGAAGTTGTGCAACTTGTTTATTTGTTTATCCAGGATAATCCTTTTGGTGATCCTACAAAACATCTGGTTGAGCAACTTGTTCTAAGAGCAGCTGAAAATGCAGGTATTTCTTGCTTCCTTAATTTTTTCCCTCAATTTTGCTCAAAGTTCTTCTCATTTGGAACCCTGTTCTCTTTGGCCACTATTATTGGCCAGACAGGACCACGGGAAATTCCAACTTAATGTGGGCCTTGATCGAGCTAAATCCGGAGGATTAGCGTTGGGCTCAGACTGATGCAAGGCAGAACATGGACCCAGACTGTGATCAAGGTAAATTGATGGCCCAACAGCAAGGAAACAGAATTTCTATTAGTTGGCCAAGAGTCAGCAAAAGAAGAAGATAGCCACCTATCATCCATAAACCATCAAACGGTTGCAATGGATGGTTATAAGAAGGGATTGACAAAGATGCAGATACCTCTCCACAACAAATCAACTCGAAAGCTATACATAGCTTAGTTATTGATCCTCAACGACTACTAATTTACCCTTAGATTTTGCAAGGATCCTGCTGCATTTACTTCTTGTTTCGAACTAAGTTTCTCTCAGAAGATCTCTCTAGTCGACAACGAAAGAATCTTAGTTGGGAGATCTACAGAGCCTCTCTCGATAGTTCCTTGCATGCTGATCTGTGCACCCGTGAGCTAGTCGCGTTCCCACAATCAGAGCTCAAGGAACCGCTGAAGGTTTTGTATATTTTTGTTCATTTTACTTTTTATCTCTTCAGTTAGAAGGTTTACCTTCTAGTTGTATGTTAAATTGTGTTGTACTTATCTTATATGAAAGTGCTATTAATGCGTAAAATTAATATTTTTGGTTCAGCAATTGACCATTCGAGATTGAGAACCATACAATCGTCGGACTCAAAATCGGTCACATATTGATCGGTTTGTATCTAAAACTAACTTGCGCAGTTTAATTCACACTACCTTTCTTTAGGAGAACTTGTAAAAGTTCTGGCATGCTCACACCTCTTCGGCCTCACGACCGAAAGAAACAACACAATCGATCGGGAAAAGAGGAGTTTTGATTTTTTCCACCAACAAATAGCAAAGAGTACTACTTGATCAATTCTTATTATTATTATTCTCTTTCAGCACTTGGGTTAACCATTTCAAGATGGTCAATTAATATATTATCTCCCAGCCCTTTTAACTATCCTGAGATAGTCAACTTTTATTCTCTCCATCGGCACCGGCTAACCACTCCATGATAGTCAATTTTTATACATTTGTCAGTGCTTTTCACTGCTAGACCAACCACCGCGAGAGTATCAATTCTTACATATCTTTCAGCATATCAGTCTTGAAGACTATTCTTAAAAAAAAAAAAAAAAAAAAAAATCAAAAAATCAATCATTTCACATTATCAATGATGTAATTACCTCAATTCTCCGGCTATTAAAATGGAAAATTTTGACAAATCCTAAGAAAGATGGGATCAGAAATGGGATCAGAGATGAAATCATCGTCTCAAACAAGTTGTTGAAGGCACAACATTCAATAAGTGTTGAGCAAATGAGGTAATTACATCATTGATGATGTCAAAATCCTTGACACATCCCCCTCCACCTCCCTGTATAAATAAGATAAGGATCTAAGGAGAAAGGGGTTTGGAATCGATCTAGCTCCAACCATCTCTTTCCTAAGCCTTGTTACCTCCTTTTATTACATTGTAAAGACAAGAAAGATCTCCGAGTATAACAGCTATTGCACAGTTTAGGCTACTCTTTGGACAAGCTTATCACCCATTCTCAGTCTGGTTTGTAATCTTTTTGTTTATCCTACCAGCTTTTGTTGGTTATTTTATTAAGCTGTTACAAATCTGGCATCAACAATTATACGTCCCCACATTTGTCAGCTATTAGATGATGGTTGTATCAGAAGTGAGAATGCAATTATTCAAGTATGAAAGAAGCAAAGATTATGAAAGTGTGTGAGAATGCCAGGTGTGAAAGGTTATTCGTACAACTAAACTCGAAATGAACACAAAAAAGAGGGAAAAAAGAAACAGAAAATACAAATTTCCTCAATCATTGCTAAGCTCGAAAGGAACATAAAAAAGAGGGGGAAAAAAACAGAAAATACAAATTTCCTCACTGCACACATGAGATGTGAGGGAATTTTTTATTTTTTATTGCCTACATTTGAAATAATGGAATGCCAAGCATCAGTCAATCTTAGTAATTTAATGATGAAGAGCATATTTACCTCTCAAACCTGTAAACTAAACCTAGACCAACATATCTAAATCCTAAAATCAAATACACACATCCTCTAATTCAGCTAATAAAATAAAGCATTCCGTCCTACGGCCTCTTTTCTCTATGAGATCTTTTAAAGGAATTAACATAACCTTATTAGCTAAGTGATGAATCCACTTGGCTCCAAAGTATCTTTGCATAAGCCTTCTCTTCTTCTTTCTCCAGTGTGATGTAATCGGTTGCTTCTACTTCTTCTTCATCTGAGGTCTCTTCATCTATCATATCTTCTATAGTTGCTACTTCTATCAACTTTTCTTTCTTTTGTTGGCTAAGTTCAGCCAAGACCTCCCTCATAGCCTGCGCTGTTGCTGGCCGATCTTTGGGTTGGTATTTTGGGGCAGGCATGACAAAAGGCAAAACGAAATCATCCAAATTTGAGCTCTTCTGGGCTGTGCCTTTCAATGTATCTGATGGGGGAACAACAAAAATGATCCCCAGCTCATAATTACAGATGCGAAGCCTTGAAGCTGGGGTAGAGGTGGTTCTGAATGCTCCATCCCCTTTAGCATCATAAGAACTGGATAGCGGACGTCCCCAGGCAGCTGGGCTGAAATTATGTGAGCCACAATAGACCCATCCAAAAGAGGATGTTTCCGTTTTGGACTGAAAACGTCTGCGAGCTACCTGTTTTACCAAAATAAATTCATTCATCTTTACTCATTAAGAAACATAAAAACTTCTAAACGTTGATAGGACATCCCCTCAAAAGAGGGATGGGGTGGTGAGGGTCCCGCGTCTCCCTTATGAGGGAGTGGTCGAGGTTGAGGTCAAGGTCGAGGTTGAGAGAAAGAGAGAGAGAGAGAGAGAGAGAGAGAGAGAGAGAGAGAGAGAGAATTGTTTGCTTCTACCAAAAAAAAGAGAGAGATTTGTTTGGGTTTGGATGAGGAGAAAGGAACTCTTTACCTTGACATGCATTGGATACCCTATTCTATCATTTGGATAAGGGATTGCATCATGAAGTATGCCCATAGTTCTCAACCTCTGCCATGTTCTCTGCGAAAGATAAGTAAAGAATAAGTTAAAATTGAATCAAACAGAAAGTCCACAACAAACCAATGGAAAAAAATAAATGAGTCCTTGCCTTTTTTGTATCTGCGTACAGATTTAAGAAATAACTGATGCCATAAACTCTAGTACAAAAATTCATGCAACATGCCCACCTTCATATTTTTTGGGGAGACATTGCTGATCCTCCCACCCTTTTTCCATTGTCATTTCCTTTCACGGATTATATGTTCCAAAATTTTATATTCACCACATCTATGAAAATGCTGACCGTAAAGCATCCCACAATATAAAGATCAATAAAAATAATCATAATGTCAACCTTTAATACTTGTTTCTGGGTTCGAAACCTGTATTTAGATACATTCATTGTACAGGTCTAGGCCTTAGGGCCATATTAATAGAAACTTGTATTTACGAACAAGAAAAAACGATGATGTCACACTGATTTTATCCTAAATACTTAGTTTTGGCCAACACCAGTCCTATTTTGTCATTCCAACCTGTCAAAAGCCAAATCTTTAGTTAGATTACATGCCTTTATATCATTCGTTTTTCATTCCTTCCTCCACTCTATCTTTCTCTAGCCCTTTTGGATCTTTCAACTTTCACCATCTCACATTTTCTCAAAGGTATCCCCCACCACATTACATGCACAAACCAATGAAAACATCTCATAACCCACCTGAAATAATTTCCTACTAGAGGCACTCTTAAGACTCTTAAATATGTTTGTTCATTACACTTATCATTCATAAAAATCTCTTAACTAAAAACCTCTACAAAAATCATACAGTTACATATTTTCAAATCACTAGATTTAAATAACTAGAGCGCAAAGTGCAAAATGCAAAGCAAGATCGAGAGCGAGAGTGGGTACACCACAATCAAAAATTACCTAGGGTTCAGAGTGCCCCCTAAGCGTAGTAATGTGATTATTAAACTAAAATTAAATTTAGACATTAAACGAGACCAAATTAGACAACACAGTTTCATAAAAAAATAGATGAAGTTAGACAGTGAAACAAAAAATTAATAATATTGACTTATTTAGAACTTGTAAGTCAATGTATTTTATTATTCCATAAAGAGGTGTAATTACCAAACCAATTTTAATTGCATCCACACCATATATGTGCTAACCTTATGAAAACATTTGTGTGGAAACAGCTAAATAGGTTTGGAAATAATATTACCATTTTATGTCGTAAACTTTCAAAATATGTTGAATGCAACCTTAAAATAATAAAGCCTAAAATTATACCATATCTCTGAGAAAATTATACCATATCTCTGAGAAATAATAAAGCATAAAATTTCAACAAAATGCCTTATTCCAACTATTTGGCGTCAGCAATACGAATCCTGTTCCACCCTCGCAATCTGTCAAAGACTATATCTTTAGTCTACGAGTATCCAAATCCTTTCTGATTGACTCCATCTAGGTTCTTTTTGTTTTTCTCTCATCCTCTTATATCCTTCAATAAGTACCCTTTGACACCTTCTCACGATTGTCTCCCTAGGTCTTCGCTTTACATGTCCAAACCATCTTAACTCATTTTCCTTTATCTTATCTCCTACTTGAGCGACACCTAGACACTCTCGAATATGTTCATTACTTGCCTTATCTTTCCAACATCCATCTCAACATCCTCATCTCAGTAATTCTCATCCTATGCATATCTTACTTTTTTGTTGCCTAACATCCTGATCCATACATCATAGCAGGCCTAATGCCTATCTTGTAGAAGTTTCCTTTTAGTTTGAGTGGAACACGTCGATCATATAACACTCTAGAAGCGCCTCTCCACTTAATCCATCCAGCTCTAATTCTATGTGCAACATCCTCATCAATATCCTCCACTTTATGGATAATTGATCCAAAATAAAAAAAAATCGGTTGTTTTTATGAATCTCTTGATTATCATTTTTTTTAATTGCTTCACCTTTACTATTATTTGTAGAAAATTCATATTCTAGATACTCGCTCTTAATTTGACTTATATTAAACCCTTTGATTCCAAGGTATCCTCCATAACTCCAAATTTTGCACTTACTCCTCTGTTGTATGAAGAAATTCTATGTCAAGCATAAATTTACCAACAAAATCCCTCATCAAAGGGGCAAAAGTTCCATCAAAAATAAATTTAAAACCTTTATTAGAACTATGTCTCAAAACATACCAAAAATGGCAAGTGATTCATACCTCTGAGAAACAAAGTAAACGTCTAGAAGGCCAGATTCCACAATTTGCATCTTTCACTCTTTCGATCGTAGGGAAAATGATTCTCATGGACGGACTTCTTAATTCTTGACTAGAATTCCAGCGGCCCCACTGTGAAGAGCATGCGTGAACTATTAAATCCATGAATCAACACCACATATGTACAAGTAGTAATGCATAGGTAAACCAGACTGTTCTAAACGTTACCTCAGGATCAGACTCTTCAGACTCTGAGAAATGGAATGACCTCTTCCCAATAGCTGCTGAAAATGCAGCTAAAAATTGTGCATTGACTGATGTTCCTATTGAGGATGAACCTTTACAATAGAACAGTTTGTAAGCATAAAATCACAACAGCTGTTCTCCAATCACTTGTGGATAATCATCATAATGCTGAGATTCTCACCATACATGAATTCAGTTTCTAGTAATTCAGGCCATTTGTACCTACATAATACCTTGTAAAATGCAAATAATTTAAAAAACAAAAATCAGAGAATCTGACAAAAATTAATGACAAAAGGTAATCACCACAAAGTCATGTATATCAAAATATCCAAAGGCTGCAAAACATATGCAAACATGTATTTCTTGTAATAAGCACAATATCTGTGTAAAATGGGTGAGTTCAAAAATATTAAATATAACCATGAACATAGAAATGGAATAACTTAGGAGCTAAATGGTGGAAATTGTAATTTCTTGAACTACTTTTCACCTCTTGTAGACGCCAAAGGCCAACACGCCTCTGCATGGATGCGACGAGTGCACATATTGCAGGAACATGTTCAGGTTGCATCATCCTTGATATTTCAGAAAAATTTGGCCCCTACACAAATTAGACAACATCACCTCTTGCTCAAATGGTTTCAAGTTTCAGCCAAAACCAAAACATACTGGCCAATATGTTTCGTCTTTGGCAGAGACTGATCCTAAACCTAGCGCAGATAGTTCAACTGGTTCTTCATTGTATTGGTTGATACAAACATGTACCCAAAACATATCAAACTTGTAATGAATTGGGGACTTAAACCATGTATGCATGCAACACCTTAAAACGATTCATTGACCTACTATAATAACTAATAACCTTATTATGCATAATAAACATGTCTAGATATAGTAGAAAGGACATGCCTCTAGCACGTATAGTATCAACTGCACTTTGCTGTTTCTTCCTCCTAAAGCAGCAGCAAGAGCTTCTTTTGGACAAATAAATGCAGAGAATCTGAAAAAGCCAATATCACATAAAGGAGCTAGCCATTTTGCAACATTTCTTGGCAGAAACCCGAGTTGAACACAATCTGGTGGAATGAGTACAGCAATAGAATTACTTGGAGAATCACATGAAAATCACAATTTAAAGAAGCAAAAAAAAAAAAAAAAAAAGAAGTTCAATGTATATACTAAAAAGGATAAATGGGTCCACTTGTTTTCCCTTCTTTTCTGGTTTTTCCCCTCTTAATAAGTAATTACAAAAAAATCATAAGTAAATACTAAATAATAAACATATATTTGCTAAACTTTTCAAATAGTTTTGAAATATTGATTTCTAATTTAGCAAGTGCTATTCTATGGGGTTGGAAACTTTTAAAGTCGATGATTATATTATGAGGTCGGCAACAAAAATCTTGTTCTGTCGTCCCAATCTGTCAAAAGCCATATCTTCAGTTAGATATGGGCAATTAAATCATTTATGACCGACTCCATCCATGTTCTTTTTGATCTTCCTCTAGCCCTATTTGTTCCTTCAATATACATCCCTCGCAAGTCCTAACAGGTTCCTCCCTAGGTCTTTACTTAACATGTAAACCATCTTAACCTACTTTCCTGTATCTTATCTCCAATTAAAGGAAACTAAGAAATCTCACTGTGCTACGATGATTCTTTCCCAATAACTTGTGCATTTTGAGACAATTCTAGACATTTAGCAGTTAAGCAGGTCAGTTTTTGTTCTATGGATATACAGGAGATTAACAAATGGAAATCTCCAAAATTAACAATGTAGAAAAATCCACCAATATTAGATACCTTAATATAAGTTACGATTTTATTGCAAAAAAATATAATAAAAATCAACAATTCTGCAAATCTAGTTTTCAAAAAGCACAAAGGGCTACAAGGAATTTAGCATAATGAGAAAAGATATAAAAAAAATGATGAAATTGGCATAGGAAAGCTTTGCGAAAATTACCTCCCTCAGATGATTCATCTTGGTTTGAAACAAGAACGGTCACAGCATTTTTGTCCGCAGGTATAGTAGTGTTTCTTCTTAAGACAACCTCTGACATCCCATATGCATTTACATTACATTTTCCAAGGAAAGAAGCCAGCGTCTTAAGGTGTGTACCATTTGAATCAGCCACATTATGAAAACGGTGGCTTAGACCCACAACTGATGCTTCAACAGAACCAACAAACTTCAAACCAATTGACCATGCAGCGAGCTGATTAACCTGATTTAGGATTACAAAGACACTAGTTAAAATCTCAATTCACCATGCACCAAGCATTTTATAAGAGAATCCTTACAGTGGTTTTATCGATATGCCCAGTAAAACTACCTCTCATGGATTATGGGATCTTGGCTCAGCATTTTTCTAAACCTTAATCTCCATCTAATATCCTCCTTGACATTATACACTCGTGTATACGAGATATTTCTGGAAATTCCTAGATGTATAAAGCAATGATAGAAGTCATCTTATGAAATAACAAATAAGATGAGAAGTTGGATATAAGACATAACATCTCTTACGTCTTCGTATGCATGCAAGAAGTTCATTCTGTACTTAGGTGCACGAAAACATGTAACAAGCACCCAAATAGGTAAAGACATATTAAACAGTAAAGATTAAGAGAGAGAGAGAGAGAGAGAGAGAGAGAGAGAGAGAGAGAGAGAGAGAGAGAGAGAGAGAGAGAGAAGGTGATGATTCATCACGAATGCACATCATCCGCTCCCATTATAGCAAGATGCGTAAAACCACTTACGGATAGGAAGTGCATGGATTCCAATGGATAAGGAGGGTTCTGAATATGCATTCCCGGGATCGAAGCAACTAGATGTCCAACAGCACCTCCAAACTCATACTTAGTCAACTCTACGATCCAATGTGCTTGACTAGGTACATCAGCCACGAGAGATGCCATAAATCCAGCCAGCTGAGCAGCAAAATCGGATTTTGAATCTTGGATTGCTCCACCATCAGATATTTGGGTAAAAAGAGATGAATAATCAGGCACACTTCTACGAGGAAAATCTTGCCACCAGACGGTATTGGTCACACTATTCCACTGCCAGATGAGCAGATCAGCATGCCAACATGAAAAAAGGTCAAAAAGAAAAAAGGCCCATCTATATTTAGCTAGACAGAATAGTGGAAATGAATAAAATATTAGTTCATGTCAACCAGGGCTTTTCACCTGCAACATAGGAAAGCATTTAGCTAAATATCTCACACACAAGAATCAAATTCAGTAATGGTTGCTTAGCACTTAGCTAGCAGAAGCTCACCAGCAATATCTATTGCATTCCATTTACTTAAGTAGAGAAGGGCATGTCATTTAGTGTCATAGGCAGACACATTTGTTGGTGTGATACACGGATAAAACTTGGCAGCTTGGAGATTGTAACATAGCTGATGCACCAACAACGTTTACAACTATTTTTTTATTAAAATAAAATATATAATATAATAAATCTTTATGACAAAAAGTTTAAATATAAATGCAGACACATTTTCTGTGTAAATAATTGGTTATAGCAAAGTATACAAGTTCCCTGATATGCTGATTGCTTTGTTGCAAAGAGGAGCATCTTAACCATAACAAGGGAAAGAAAAAAGTATATAAACAGTGCATCTTTGCCAAATGAGATGAGAGGAAGATCATACTATCTCCTCTGTCATGGAACTCTCCATTTAAAAAAAAAAGTATATATAAATGTAAAATGTATTTATCTGTTTAGACAACACCTCATAAACTATGAAGAATAGCATTTACTGAAGTAATCACCTGTTTAGAAACTAAATTTGCAGAAGTAATGACAACGCGAATGCTGTCCTCCCTTTGCAAAACAAGCAATTTTGGATGATGGCAAGCAATGCCCTGTTTCTTGCGGTCTTTGCCAAAGGCAATAATGTCTGGAAAGGGGGGATAGCTAGACCAGCATACGGAACACATTAGGAGCTTATCATTTATGGCCATGCTACAACAATATGAACAATCACTATTTAATAAAAAAAACTCACTTACACTACTGTTAAATTTGGAAAGTCTGGACAGGGAATCGAAATTCTATTATCAGTACGTGAGCTCCAACATCTCTCTGTGTTATGACATGCAATTGTTACCGGCAGATGGTTGGGAACTTTACAGTAAGACAAAAACCTGCCAGGTTACTTCTCTCAGAACTAAGAAAACGAACTGGAGTAACATGTAAGGTTCAAAAAACACAAGTCTAGAACAGAGAAATTATGAATCTAATGACATTAAGTGTAGTGATTGTCAATTTCAATGATGATAATTATAAATAATAAAAAAAATAATCACACCAGTAGCCATTAGAGATTAAAATAGGTTAGTCAATCTCAAAAGCAATAAAGGCAGTACATTGCTTGCACTCATAGACCTAAAGGCACCAGGACTGCTTTACCAATACAAAACTAATATAGGAATCGAATGATGGATATGACCTTGGAATTTTAACAAATACGGCACAAGATGATAGATATAGTTAACTACATGACAACTTGATACAATGAGCATTAAATGAATAATTTTCCTGTATCTGGGTTGGTTATGAATAAATTATATCATATTGCAGGCGAGTAATATTATAGTTTGGAAATATAGTGAAAAAGGTGTAGAACTTGAGTACCATGAAACATCGCTAGTAAACGTTGCAATAAATATGCGGGTAAGGCTTTCAACAGGATGAAGAAGCTCTGGCAAGGAAACCACTTGATGTTGATTCGATAACCCGTGGAAATGTTCAAGGCGATTCAGGTAAAATGACTTCCCAGATGAAGGATCAAAAATGCCTCCAGGTTTCTCCGAATGCAAAGCATCATGATGAGGAGTCCTATCTGAAGCACTTAATGATGAAGCCTCGGGTTTGACATTGGCAACCGCATCCTTGGTGGAAACTCCAGTATCAACAACAGTTGGTTGTAGAGGGTCACAGGGATCAGATTCAGATGCAGTGGCAGGGCTTGTTTTAGAAGCCGCTACTTTCTTTATATGTGGTACACTTGAGCTCGACTTCACCAGTCCTGCCAGTTCAGTTATCAAATCTCCCTGTGCATCCAATTCTGTATGACAAAGTGATTCTCGCTCACAGACAATCGCATCAGTCCTACTTGAATCTACAATTCCTCGGATATACGATATTGGGTCTGCACTATGCAATATCTGTCGGCATTGATTTAACAGGAAAACCGCTCTGCTGATAAGGTGTTCATATCGTGAGCCACAAAGAACATTGTTGTTGAATTTGTTTGACAGGTTTAATTTCCCATTCCCATCAGAATTTCCTGCAATGCACGGACACTTCTCCAATGCAATCCCCGGAACGACCTCCTCTGCATAAACAACCCTTTCCACAAAAAATCCGATCCTAATCCCCAAAACGCATTCCAATTCACTCCCACGGGCGAAAGAAACCTCATCTCCTGCACACAACTCCATGACTGTGCCTTTTCCAAGCCTACCACCATTAACAGAAACCCCATTTGTAGAAGCCCTAACTTTGGAACACCCCTTTCCTTCCCATCCAACCCTAAACCTTCGCCTAACCTCTTCCAAATCACAACAAGAGGGTAAGAAGAATCCATCTAAAAGAAAAATCTTACTTTCAAAGCTATCAAAGAATATCTGGCAATGACGATTACTGACTCGATAGTCCTCAAAGACGAATTCACAACACCGGTTTTTACGACCGATGTTGTAAAGACGATCAGACCTAAGACAGATTGACTTACAGGGAGAATTGGTGCTGGATGAAATCAGAGGAACATCAAGAGATTTCAGATAGAATAATCCCGCCTTCGCAACCACTCTCTGTTTCTTACGAAACGAAAAGGATGGTGAAAGATCGGCTTTTCGCTGCCGGTTATTGAAACGTTGTTCATCCATAACTTCAAGACGATCGGATCGAAAGTTTTGAGCTGAAGAATTATTTATATGGAAAAATCATAGAAAACCAAACGCCAGCAGAACAGATTCCCCATTTGATTTTCCGTTCAAATTATTCTGTTTGCTACTTCACTTGAGATAGCAGAAAGAAGGTTCTGAGCCAAGCCCTAAAACATTTGAGGTTCCCAACTGAAAACCCTAGTACTCCCGCCATTTCTTTTTCCCTCTTGATGATCAAGTTGTTACGTTGTTCAAAACGATTACCACAGGACCGGAAACCATAGCAGGTTGGGCCACATATAGCCGTAGCCCACTTTCAATTCAGCCCAAGATTTCCAATCTTCGTCCTTTCCCCACCAACCCAAGTCCTTCCGTATTGAAACTTCTTTGGAACCTGCCCCTTTTGCTAATGCCTCGTTGGTCATTCTGGATCAGGAACTCATTCTGAAATGAGTTCTCTAAATTCATTTAGGAAATTAATTTTGAAGGTTTTTTTGATTAGCATGTAATAAAATGAGTTCTAACCCAATATAGATGTTTGATTAGCATCTAGTAAAATAGTTCTATTTATTTATTTAATTATAATTGTATTCATATAATCCTATAACCTCACATAAGCTTTGTACACTTATACCTTTTTAAATTTGATAGTAATACTCAAAATAATTTATAATAGAAATTATGTATTTATAAGTTTTCCACAACAAAAACTCACAACTCATTCCTGAAATCTAAAATTAGGGTTGGAGGTGATTCTGTGATGAAGGGTATTTTCTCATTCTCTTTCTAGGAGAACTCATTCTACCATTGCTAACCAAACAACCATTTATTTGTGAGAATTCATTTCCCCGACTGGAAGTGTGTGTATATATATATATATATATATATAAGATATATCATAACTAGACATATGGACTCATGACCATGGTTGCATTGAAATGTGGTTGGGGCTGTCGTACCAGTTTTGGGGGCTAGTACGAAACGAATTTGGGGACGTTTCGAGAATGTCCCGAATCACGATCCATTTCAATTAGTTCGTTAGTATATTTTGCTAACTAATTAAGTAATTTCATATTTACTTATAGTTCGGTATTATGTTTTTGTAACTAATTAAGTAACTTCATATTTACTTATAGTAATTAATTTATCAAAACAAAAGATAAAATTAGAATCAAAGATTTTTGAGAGATTTTAGGAAGTAGTAAACGAATATGGTAGTAAGATTCTTAAAGAAGTTTTCCGAAACAATAAATATGGAAAAACTGTTCCAAATGGGATAGCAAGAAAGATAAAAAATAAAATAAAATAAAAAGCTCTCAAGTGTAAAAATAGTTGAAGTTCTTAAGAACTCTTACTAAACCCTATTCTTTATTTTTTTTTTGCATACTTAACATTTGAAATTAGAATTGACTTTTTTGTAGATATGAATATAATATATTTGTTTTAAATAATAAATATTTAGTATAATTATTAATCTTTAACAATAGACGAATGAATGTTACTTTTAAATATCCTTATTTTAAATATCTATATGATGTATCAAATGAATCGTACCCGATACTTATTCTAGATAAACGTACCAGTACTAGTACCAGTACCGGTACAGGTACCCAGTACCAATTCCTGGCTACTATGCTCATGACCATCAACAAAGACTGAACATAAGAGATACATGCCATTGGCTTATTTTCTGATTTTAATCCCTTGAAATAAACACGTACTAAACTATAAAGTCTGAAAACTAGTTTCCCTTTCATATAATTTCTTGCAAAACAAACTCAACTGAACCTCTTAGCTTTACAAACAAAAGTTCACAAGGAATAATAAAGATTATAGCTACTTATTGCAACCCTATTTTTTTTTTTTTTTTGGTAACAGAGACAATTTAGTCATTGCAACCCTATTGATCTCTTCTTTCTTCCCTTATAATGGGAATTAAAGCTTCATTTTTCCAGGTCCACTGTTCTTTTCTTTCTTTGGGATTCTCAATTTCTTTATTTTTTTATAAAAAAAAAGTGACATTATTATAATTCTTTTAATATAATCAAAGCTTTAGATGGCCGGTCCATCTCAAAAGCATCCAAAAGTTACATCCACTCTGTTAAAAGTTAAATAGGCAGGCAATCCTCGTTGAGAAGCTTTCTAAAGGGACCAATAGAGAGAAGAAGATGCAGTCAATCCTCGTGAAAAAGTTAAATAGGCAGCCCCATTGCAATCTATAGACACAGCAGAGGAATAATTTTTTCTTATTTTTAAATTTATTTTGTAAAACACTATATAGGATGATCAAAATTCTGGAGATCTATACAATGAGATAGAAAGAATGAAGGGTTTCATCAGATTTGAGAAAATAAAAATTGAAGTAGACGCGAGCTAAAAGAAATAGTTACCTCATTCTCATAGTTATATATATATTACAACTACAGAAAAACCCTTCGTAAGTACTAGAAAATTCTAAATAATCCCCTGGAACTGGAAGTCTGGAACGACCATACTACTATCTCTACCTCATATGTATACTCTCTAGTTCAGAAAGAAGATCGCGCGCAACAGGTGATGATTTCTACTGATAAGTCAATCACATAACATAGCATCCGACCGTATTCTCATCATTGAAATAGTCGCCAACTCTTGGCGCCTGCGGCTGAGGTACTGCCGTTGCATAGTTATAGACGTAATATGGTGGAGGAGGAGGAGGAGCTGCGGCATAACCGCCCGTTGTATAATAGGGTAAGGGTTCTACGTAAGAAGGCTCAACCATGTAGCAATACCTTCCTGTGTACGTCGTGAAATTATTACCCATATTATGCACCATGCTTGGATGCACGGCGCATTTCACTTCACATTCATGATCATGATGAGGCTTATTAACATTCTTCACAACAACTTCTTCCGGATTATAATTCCCACTGCTACTACTATAAGCAGAAGTAGCAGCAGCCCCATCATGAGTACTCTCCTTATCCTTATTTGGTGCTACTGATCCTTTGTTATTATTAGTAGTAGCAGTAGTAGTCTTGCCTTTGCCTTGATCATGATCCCCACCAGTACCATTCACAGTCTGTTTATAACTTGTGTGGGTGCAGGTCCTACATGGTTGATCAGTAGTACTGCACCCAGCTTTCTTCCCACTACTAGAATCTCCTTCTTTTGATTTTTCTTTCCCAGCCATCATGACTTGTGGAGTTTCGACTCCACTACTCTTATGATCTTTCTGATCATCTTTCTTATAATTCCCGCTGCTGCTCCATAACTGCGATTGCTTCCCGGCTTTCCATAGCTTCTTTATGAGAATTTGTGGATCAACTTTCCCTACCACTGTCACTTTAGGCTGCAACAAGTCGATTTCCGTACTTAAAACACCTGCCAAATTAATACCAATTATTAAAATTACTTGAGAATATTATATAAATGAAGTCAATATTACACAAATTGTAAAGGAATAACTATATATATATATATATATATACTTGGTTCATTCTACAATTAATTACCTTCAACACTTTGTAACAGCTTCTTCACTTTCCTTTGGCAACCTTCGCAGCAGTTGACGGAAACATTTAGTTCAATCTTCTGGAAGAAATCAAAAAATGAAACTTTAGCTACCAGGAAACAACAACAGCTATATAATTAAAGAAAAAAGGATGGAGATGAGCTTCAAAATGCTTTATCACGTACCTTTAAGTCAACTTCCTTCGTCATCTGCATGCAGAGGCTCCTCAAGTTTCTAATTAATGAAGATCACAGAGCCCTCAGAGCAAGAAGGAAGACAGTGAGAACTGAGAAGGGAAAGCTACGGTTGCAGTTAGGAATGGGAGAGCGTTAGGATTTAAATACTAGGTAAAAGTGGGGGCCATGTGTTTAGTTAATAATCACTACATACTATCATTCTTTTTCTACACCTTAGCTTTTTTATACTATTGTTCCAACTCAAAAGTAGTATTTAAAGAAGACAGCTTTCTCTCCAAGCAAAATATGGAACCAAATCGACCTTCTTTGAAAATTCCTATTAAATTCTTCTCCGACTGTACTTCCAACACGTCCCCCCGGCCAAGCCCTGGACTAAAATGTACACCAACTACGGACGCGGATTTAAGCTTTTGCAATATTTTGGAGACTTTAGGGTGCATGTATACTGTACTACTTCGCTGTCTATTTAATATAAAGTTGAGATTACAACCATGACTCCTTTATTAATTTCAGGAAAAATAAGACTACACTTCATTTGGAAGAAAATATATTACCTAATTAATTGTGAGGAAATAAAAGTTTATAACACGAATTGACCAGCTAAGTTACTCATGACTCGGATTGGCTGATCACTTTGGAGTCTCCTGATCGATCCGGGCGAGTTGTTTTATTTTGGGATTCTGCCTTTTTTGTTATCATGTGGGCTGATTTCTTCCCTTTTTCTAAAGTCTGCGGTAGTAACCTTGTGTGGCCCTACCACAAGAATAAGTAGATCAGTTGCTTGAGCTGTAGGCAAATGCCAAATGGCAATCAATGGTTGCCAATTGGCAATTAATAGTACCAATTAAATATCCTTTAGTGGCAAATTGCAAAGCATCTATCATTTCAAGGGTGCCTCCCCTCGCTAGCTAGCTAACAAGGATCCTTTTGTTGATCCTAGCTCCTACATAATTTGCCAATATGTCGGTGTTAGCAATCTCTCTCTCTTGTTTTTTTTTTTTTCAAAACAGGAGAAATTTTGAGATCAAAATATGTCACATGGCATGATCTCACAAGATGGGCCACTAAAATAAGATTCACTTAAATTGAATCTTTGATTAGTTCAAATGGGACCCATAGAGAATTATTAAATTAAAATTATAATAATTCTCATTAAATA
>JAUPMG010000017.1:18121330-18145322 GCA_031762675.1 Pachysandra terminalis | reverse complement strand
CAGCAGCACCCTCATCGTTGGTGATATCATTGTCCCACCATCAATGAACTATACAACAAAAGGAAAGAACAAATAACGCAGTCTAAAATCAACATGAATGAATCCAGTGTTGTTCCACCACAATTGAATCCAGTGTTGAGCAGACTGAACCCTGCAGAGGCTTAATATATAACAAAAAATGAGTCTTGCTGAACAGATCAGATATAACTTGTTATTATTATAATCAAAAGAAAAATCTACTCATTTAACTCAAGCAAGAACAGTAAGTCAAAAGCCAGTAGAACAATAGCACATTACCTGTAGTAGCATTTAAGTAGTAATCACTTTTCAGATGGTTGAACATCGTAAGGAAACAAAAATGGTTGCATAAAACGAATATAATCAATACCAATAATTATGAATATCAACCATATTTAGATTTGATGGTCAGAACATGTAATAAAGCAAAACAAAACATGTAATGAATCTTAACACTATACAATGAGCAAAGAAGAAGCTTGTTCAAGGAGGTAAAACATTGATAGTTTAAGAAGAATGAACTTTAACAAATGAATTGATAGATGAGACTTCATTAACAATTATATCATCTTATATTTAATGAACTTGATGGAGTTTCGGATGCTCACATATTGTCAGTTGTGTTTCTTTTATATTAACAGTGTATCATGAAGTATTTTTTCTTTTCTTCTTTTCTTTTTTTCTTGTTGAATAATTTTTTCTTACAAAGGAGCGCAAGGATGGAAAACATTTAGTGCATCGATAAATTCCTCAAAGTCAATAACACCATTTCTCTTTTAATCAAAGAGATCAAAAACCTAGAAAAGAGAAATCAATGGTTGAGGAAATGCACTATACCATATGATCAAAAGAAAGAAAAGATCTGCATACAAAATATAGGTAGAAATATTTACACTTCAAATTATTATCAATAAAATGAACGTCGTTACAAAAGTTTTTTTGTTTTATGAGTTAACAGATTTCAATAAATGGGTAAATTTTGAGTTTGCAATTAAATTATCACCATAAGTAACACATTAGAAAGTAACCAGAAGCCAATGAACCAGAAAACAAATAGGTGAAAACCCCATATCTCAATTTTTTTTTTTTTTTTTTGGTAAGGGTGGGAATGAATCAACAAACTCTAAATTAAAAAGAAAAATTGAAAACTCTATATCTCAATTGACAACAAGGTAAGGATAGAACAAATAATAGAAAGAATCTAGAATACCATAAATATAAAAATAACACTTAAAATAATTGACCTGCAATTCTCTAAAATACCAGCATAACCATAGGATAACATCTTACAAGCCGGTTGAAGATTAATGCAAACACAAACCTGAGAAAAGGGTTAAGAGATCATCATCACCCTTCATGATCAGGTTAAACAAGATCCCAATGGAAGAACATACGAAAGATCCAACTAAAAGATTTAAAAAATTCAATTGACCGATGTAAACATAGAATATATATAGTCCTGCCCAAGAGAATTTATTGACTGAAATCATAAAGCAATAATCCAGAAAAAATCAAATTGGTGATGAATACACAGTCAATCGATTACATGCAGGCTCATAGTCATAGCACACCAGTAGATATCGCATAGAAAGAAACATCAAAAACAAAACATCGTCTGACTTAAATCCCCAAATCTCTCAATCTAAAACTTGTAATCCAAATGAACAAAATAAAACTGGATTGATTCTTACCTGTGTTTGCAGGTATTTCCTTTCCTCTGGTTCGTCAAAATCAAAGAGAAGAAAGGGGTGGGACCTTTTTCCTTTCCTCGGTTCGTCCAATCAAAGAGAAAAAAGAAGAAAGGAGAAAGGGGTGGGACATTTAGCTGCGTAAATGAATTTTTTTTTGTATAAATGATTTTTTTTTCAAAACGTTTAACGGAAGAAAGCAGAAGATGTTGCCGTCTCCGTCTTCTCACTTATGGTTCCGCGTGCGCATCACGTGGAGAGCTCTTAAACACGCGTCGCAAATCCCACGATGGAGCAACAGATCGCCGAAAATTTCGGAGCAGCAGAAATCGACTCTGTTGCTTTGCTACCTGCCCTACCATTCCCCTTCTCTTGTTTTCTTTTTTCAAAGTCAATTTCTGACCAAACGTTCCTTGTCAGGCAGGGGGTAAGCTCACCTGGTTTGACCAGAATAGTACTGTTCCCTTTTAGTTTTGGGTCGATCTGATTGGACCAACTTGGGTCCTCATTTAAATGTGGGACATGCATGCTTGATACAGATTAAGTGTGATTTGGACTCAATCTCAATATAAATTTATAAGAGATTTCAAGATAGAGTTGAGTTGAGTCTTCTATTTGAAGCGACTCCACCTCCCTCCCAAAAAGACAATCCATGTTTTTTGGATGAATTCCAACCAAAGAGAATCTCCCTCTCTCATCTTCTCTTCTTCTCTTTAGAGATCTGGTTTTTATTACTTAGATTTCTCGTATAAAGATATGAAGGGGACATTGAACAACTGGAAAAAGCCCGGGCCAGCTTACGGAAAGTGGAAATGAAAGCAGATGAGTTTTGAGTGAATGGATACCCTGATCTGGTTTTTATTACTTAGATTTCTCGTTTAAAGATCTGAAGGGGACACTGAATAACTGGAAAAAGCCCGGGCAAGCTTACGGAGAGTGGAAATGGAAGCAAATGAGTTTTGAGTGAATAGATACTCTGAAATAGAACGAGAAATATTGAATTTGATTAATTCAACTTATAAGAATTTATAACGATTAAAAATTTACAAAAATGAAACCATTCATTTTGAACAACAAAGAGCGGTTAATCAACTCCGACAACGAGTTTTCCAACTAAATCCAAAGCGTTTTTCTGGCTTTCATAGAAATTTTTTTTGATTCTTCATTCATATCCATAAACTATTATAATTATATTATATATATATATATACATATAAAACCATTGTTATAAACTATTATTTTATAATAAACTATTATAACATATATCAAATTATGAATAATAAATTTATAAATTATACGCAGTATGAACCAAGCAGCACTCTGTCATCTAAATCTGGATCTCCTACCTGTTCCGAAACAAAAAAGGGGAATTAGGATCCAATTCCAGTTAAATCCGAAACAAAGCAAGCACCAGAACCCGTTGCTTTCATGGGTTCAACTGCTCGTTTTCGATATAGAACCGGAAAATCAAAAATTGATTTTGCCTTTATCTATACTTCGGTATGTGGTTCTAATAATCACATATTTCGATACATGATGTTTTTTTATTTGATAGATATTTTTTGTTGTAAATCCAAATTTGTGTGCATCAAAATATATGATCAGACTCGTCTATAACCTTTAAGTATCGTGAACAGTTTCCCACGGTACAGACCCTTCTTAATTCACATGCAGCGCTCCTAATTATATTCCAACTAATTTGTTAGGTGGCATTGTTGATGCAGAATTCATAATTCCAACTAATTTGTTAGGTGGCATTGTTGATGCAGAATTCATGTTGCTTGACCTGCTTCAAGCCACCGATCGGGATCAAGCTGCTTAAAGGGGCGTAAACCGTGCGAGCAGGTGACGACGTCGCGTGTCGGTCACTTTCGCACTGCCCGGGGTTGGATAAGGTCTTGTCTGGGCACACGGGGCGTCTCAACCATCAGCATAAACCATCGCGCCGCCATTCGGACAGCATTACGCTTATGCTCGACAAACATAACAAAGAAGGGGAGAGCCGATAGAGAGATAAACATTTTTTTTTTACGTGGTTCAGCAATATGCCTAGTCCACGGGGGTCACCTCATAGGAGGTTTTTTTCTACTATTTAAAAGTATAGAGGATACAATGAACATCCCAATTATATGGGGATGAAGAAAGAAATAAGAAAAAAATAAGGGAGGGGAGAAGATAGAGAGATTGAAGGAAATAGATGTTTCCTTCTGTAGTGTTATTCCTCCCTTTTTCTTTGATGTTCAGGAGCATTTCTGATCCTCTCAGATTTTTCTCCCCTTTCCCCTTCTTCTTATGCTGAAATAGTCTTTATATAGCATTGTCTTACTTGGCCTAAAAGTTAGTTGACCTGCAAGTCTTGACTGAGAATGTGACATGTAGATGGCGAGTCACCATGTAGATAGCTTATATAAATATCTGATAGAAGGTGAGTCACATGTAGATAGATTATAACAGCCGGATAGGACCAGGTAAGAACGGGTCAGACCAGTTAGACCGGATTGGACCAGGTCATACCAAATTGGACCGGGTTTGACCGGTTGGGTCGGGTCAGACCAAATTGAACCAAGTTGGACGGGGTTGGACTGGGTCAAATCGGGTCAAGTGACCCATTAGACCCATGGTCCATAGGTCAAGCAGGTGACACGTGGCTGCTTAATTAGGTCATTGGATCATGAGTAGCCCCCGCCTGACGAAGTGCAAGAAATAAGCTTCGTCTGGCAAACTAAGGAAGTGACCATATATCATTGTGAAGCCACAATCTCCTGTGAAAGAACCACTTAAGTCAAAGTCAAAGTCTATAATCGAAGAATTTGCAGTAAGCGTAACATTCGATCGAGAGACCAATGTAACCGACTATCCGGACAGAGATCTTGGATTCAAGACCTTGCGAACAGTGTTGGTTTCATGGCCATAATTTTCAAAAGAGAATTTGTTATTGACGTCCTTGAAAGAGAGACTAAGAACTCAAAGTAGGTGTCCTTAAGTAAGGAAGATAACAGTGGCGTAATGATAATTCCATAAGTCTCGAATGAGAATGATGTGATCAAAAAAGGAAGACGGGGCTTGGAGGCCACTGTTCCCGTAGGGTATATTGCTCAAAGTCCATTTTGACAGAACTAAACGAGGCTGACATAATGTATGATGCATATATGATAAAAATGTAATCAAGTCTTTTAAGAGGGACAAACCCGTAACCGTTGTCTTTTAAGGGGGACTAGCTCATTCATGAATTGACCATCTCGAGGTGGTGAGCCTAATGGCAAGCATAAGCATCAATGCTACTGATGAATAAAGAGGTGCAAGCATAAGCTATCAACAACGCTAGGAAATATTGAAGTAGCCTGAAATAACATCGTAATATATGGAAATATATAGCAATCTATAGATTGTTATATTGTGACTGTTTGGGGATTTTTTGCAATAAATTAAAGAAATCATTTGAATTCCACAAAATACTCTTCAAGCCTTCGTTCACTTTCAAGATAACCCATTTTGGGACATTAATCTATACTCTTTCAAGGGAGGTCAGAGTAACTGTATACATCTCATAAGGTGGCCAATATATTATCGAATTACCAATATAGAGACCTTAGATATAATTTTTTCAGTAGACAATTCGTTTTCATGATCAATCATCCATATAAGGAAGAGTCATCATAGAATCCCTAAAGATTCTAGGTTAAATAACCAACTTGAGTGATCTTGGATTGAATTTAGTGAGATCAGAAATAGATATGTTTCCTTCGTAATGATCTTTTAAATAAAGTGCATAAATAAGTCCCACAAGTCTGTGCTAATGACGTCATTCGAAGGTGACATCTGGAAGTGAGAGTGTAAACATGCCTTTGAAGGCCTTATCTCTTAGGATTTCCTTCAAAGTATGATGTGAAATGTCATCTGAGGGTGGTTAGCCCTCTATGCAATGACGAATTGATCATCTTGTGGTAGTTAGCCGTGAAAATCATAGACTGTAGACGCTAGTGTATACTGGTGTCAAGTACTTCTATATTGGATGTGTGCTTGTAGTGCCAATGTACAGACAATATCACAGTTAACACATGCATATGTTTGTCATAAAAGGTACATAAATAGCACAGATAACAATAGGCATAAAGCTCTTATGTATATATAGAACGTAAGACGAATGTAATGTAGCATTTTTTGTTCATCATGAAAGAGTATACAAAAAATTACTCATAGTAGAAAATATAGGAAAAATGTAACATAACATTATCCTTTTAAAAAAAATGAGCTTTAGAATGCCTATTCTTTTAAATTAATTTAATAATTATTATTATATTATATTTTATTTATTTATTTATTCATTGGGAAAAAACTGCCCAACACTCAGTTAGATTCGACTGAGTTCAGGGCCAAAGGGGGACGAGGGCAAAGGTCGAGTGCAGGCATCGAATGCAAGGCTCGAGTGCATGGCTCGAGTGCAAGGATCGAGTGCAAGGATCGAGTATAAGGCTCGAGTGCAATGGCCCAAGTGCATAGCTCGAGTTCAATGGGTCGAGTGCAAGACTCGATGATGTGAAGGATCATAGTGAGTAATATACAAAATTTACTTAAGTATATCACATCATCAGCTTTGGTTCAGTGGTGTGAACTCCACTTACTCCTCTGTGAAGACCAGATTTCAATTCTTGTTACAAAATAAGCAATTGGATTTTTGGTCTATATAGGAAAACAGGGGCGAGCTCAGGTCGGGCAGGTCTGAAGTTTAGCCCACATTGGGCCGAAGTCGGGGCCCGAAGGCAAGAGCCGAAGGTAAGCGCTCGCGCGTTGAGGAGGCCTGTAGGCCCGCTCACGCGCGCGAAAGAAAGGGCCCTCAAATTAAGGTTTGCGCTTAGAGGAAGCCCGCAGGCCATCTCACGCGCGTGAAGGAAAAGACCCTTGAAGGAAGGCCCGCGTGCGGAGGAAAGGGCCCTCGAAGGAAGGCCCGCGCATGAAGGAAAGGGAATTCGCATGAAGGACAGGCCCGAAGGCAAGCCCGCGCGAATTCAAAAGGATGAGGGGTTCGAAGGAAGGGATGAGGGGTTTTCAAAAAATTTTGTTTTCTTATAAACAATACCCCGTGTACCACATAATTTTTAGAAAAGCCCCGAATGCAATTTAAGTTTCAGAAAGACCCCGAATGCCACATATATTTATTAAAAAATCCTGAATGCAAGATTGTTTATTACAAAATGAGCCCTGCATGGCATGTAATTTTCATAAAATCCCTAGATATCATATATTTCACATAAAAAGTCCTAAATACAAGATTTTAATTATAGAATGAGCCCAAAATGCAATTGTTTTCATAGAAAATGCCCAGAATACAAATTCATTCATAGAAAATGTCCAAAATGCCAATATCTCCACAGAAATAAGGCTTCAGATGGTCAAAATGCGTAGGAACAAGGTCTAGAAAGACCATACGCACATAAAAAGGAGACTTTATGCAAAATAAGATAATCAAAACCAATAAGGAAAGAACCATAAAACTGGTCATACCTCTTAGAAAACTTGTAAAATGAGCCGCATTTGTCGACGTACGTAGAAAAGACGTCCCCAATGGAGTCATCATATGTTGATGCGGAATTCGTACTGCTTGACCCGCTTTAAGCCGCCGATCGGGAGCGAGCTGCTTAAAGGGGAGTAAACCATGCGAGCACGTGAGGACGTCGCGTGTCGGTCACTTCCGCACTGCCCGGGGCTGGATAAGGTCCTGTCTGGGCACGCGGGGCGTCCCAACCATCCGCCTAAACCGTCGCACAGCCGTTTAGACGGTGTTACGCCTATGCTAGACAAACATAAAAAAGAATGGGGAGAAGGGGAAGAGCCAATAGAAAGATATACATAATGTTTTACGTGGTTCAACAATATGCCTAGTCCACGGGGGTCACCTCATTGGAGGTTCTTTTTCCACTATTTAGAAATTTAGAGGATATAATGAATATCCCAATCATATGGGGATGAAGAAAGAAATAAGAAAAAAATAAGGGAGAGGAAGAGATAGAGAGATGGAAGGAAATAGATGTTTCCTTCTGTAGTGATCTTCCTCCATTTTTTCTGATGTTCAGGAGCTTTTCTGATTCTCTCAGATTTTTTTCTTACCTTCCCATTCTTCTTGTGCTGACGTAGACTTTATATAGCCCTGTCTTACTTGGCCTCCAAGTAAACTTGACCTAGAAGTTACTTGGCCTGTAATTCTTGAGTGAGAATGTGACGTGGATGATGAGTCACCATGTAGATAGCTTATATAAATATCTAATAGAAGGTGAATCACATGTAGATATATTATAATAGCCAAGTCGGATCAGGTAATATCAAATCGGACCAGTTAGATCTGATTGGACCATGTCAGACTAAATTGAATCAAATTGGATCAGGTTTGACCGATTGGCTCGAATCAGAATAAACTAGACCAAATTAGATCAAATTGAACCAGATCAAACCGAATCAAATGACCCATTAGACCCATAATACATAAGTCAAATAAGTAACATGCGGTCAAACAAGTAACACGTAGCTACTTAATTAGATCAATGAATTATAAGCATTATTTAAGCCATTCTTCTCATTTAGAAACTAATGACAAGCTTCACTGCACGATTCCAAATTCGTCAACATTCCTTTATTTCCACAACTTTTAGTTGCCTTTATTCAAAGGTTTCCATCACTATCGCTTGGTCCACATATACTTGATAGTCGTTAAACAGACTCATCTATTTTTCTATTTTTGATGTGGTGGTGACCTCACTTAACTTTGGTTTCGTGTTGTTTAACCTAACTTCCACATCAGTTTCGAGATATTTTCTTTGGGACAGTATTTCGAAATATGAGGAACATATGATGGGGCGTGTATGTATGCTCATCACTCATCCAACTGCTTCTCATATTATCACAAAAAGACAAAATCAATTAATTCTTTTTTGCACATATATACATGCTCCAACTGGTATTCTAACATTTCTACTCCCGGCAAAATACTCTTATTTTGGCGAAATATCCTTGTTTGAGCATAGAAGCTATAACATATGCTGTATTATGGCGTGAAGAGGCCTTTAAGCCCTGGTGGGCCTAGGCCCAAAAACTCTAACATCTAGCGAATTTGAATAAAGAAAGTTCATGACCAACTATAGTGAACTTTTATACAATGCTAATATAGTTTTTGTTTGGAAGGATTGGGGTTGGAAGTAGAACTGTCAATGGGTCGGATCCTGATCCATTATCGACCCGAATCCGATTAAATTTATCCGATTTAATTAGATTTTTATCAGATTAAATATCCGTCAAGTCGGATTCGAATCCTAATTAGTGGATTCGTATATAATCGGATTCAAAAATGGATGCATATAGATCCAACTCGATTAAAATCTGAATCTGATTAAATTGTAAGGATACATCAGAAATTTTTTATATATGTTAGGATAGTTAAGTAATTTTAGTTCAAAGTATATATATTTTATGTCAAAACCCTAACCCTATCGGCAAATCTCTAAATCATAACCAGAGCAACTCCCCACGCCTCTTCTTCTCTATTGCGACCCCAACCCTAAAAGGATGTTGACCCCAAGAGCTTATATTCTCTGTTTGTGAATAAGCCTAGTTATGTCAAGAAATCTGCATTGTCGAAGCGAAAGGGGTTTTATAGCTCTGGAGATTCAAAATCATTGAAAGAGGATCGACCCCGTCTCCGTCTGAAGGAACTTTTGCCGGAGATGGTTTTGCTTGTGAACCGTTTATACGAAGAGGGTTACCTAAATAATGCTAATTTCTTGTCACATAACTCACTAGGTCTCAGTCGTTTCAACAACGATTTTTCTCGCAGTTTCTTAAGGTCTGCAGCTGAAAGATTCGACCAAGATCCTAAGGAAATTGCAAAGTAAGGAAATTTTCGTTTCTATTGGTTATCGTAGATAGTTTGTCTTTTGCATTTGAAAGACTTTCTATGCATATTTTTAACAAATTTCTTGTCTGACTCACTAAATCATTTTATAAGCATTTGAATTTTTTTAATTTAATCGAACATCCATTTAAATTTTGGATTCGAGTATTTAATCAGATTTGAATATGAATCTAATAAAATAATCAGATTCGAATTTAATAACAAATACTCAAGATCCGACGGATCTTTAATCGAATACAGATCCTCTGATTTTTAATCGGATTTGAATCACACTAGAACCGGCTCAAATCCGACCCGTTTAGAGTCCTAATTGGAAGTGGCAAGCAATGAGGAAAGGATAGGGAGATAGGGTCCGCTTCTTAAGTGATTTTTCTGTATAGTGTAGATATTCTGAGGTCCCATCCGAGGAGATATTCTCAGTTTTTTCACCCTAATCGGAACTACAAAACCATCACGTGAACGCGCGAACAAATGACTGACAGTGTACACATATTCTGATTGATTCTGTCGTGAGGTGAAGAGAGGTGGATTCATATTATATTAGAATTAATACTGAAAAGATATATAAAGAATAATAAAATTAGGAAAATTACTTGCATAATATGAAAATTTATACCTTTATAGGCTCCGTTTGCATGCCAAGAGCGTGTCAGAAAACTAGTTGGAAAAGTAAATTGTAAGAAAGCAATATACTGTGAAGTGAAATTTTATTTTCTTGGAAGCTATTTGATTGTATCATGTAAATTTATGACTATGCAGAAAAATTTTATATTAATGTTTGGTTAGGCTGTATTTGGCCCGGCTTGTGCTCATGGATACTCACCCTAAAGTTGCTCAATTAAAACATTTATATTTGAAGAAAATAAGGTTTGGTAAATAAATACCTTTATTTAAGTATTTATTAAAGTTTAAGGATAAAATATGAACTATAAAAATATTATAAAAATTTAAAAATAATATTTATTGAAGTGCTTACAAAAGTTTAGGGATAAAATAAGTATTTTAAAAATATTATTGAAATTGTGACATAGCTTATCGCATAAGAGCTTGAAAAAAGTTGCTCTCAGTAGCTCTTCTTGTGGATAGCCTTACTCTACTGCTCTTCTTGTAGATAGCCTTACTCTACTGCTTCTGGGTGAGCACTTACCCATAAGCGCTACCAAATATATATAACTTTAAAAGGCCTTGTACAAGTTATAAGCTGCAATAAGTACTTATAGATACAAAATTTAAAAAAGCCTTGTATAAGCTATAAGTTGCAATAACTGCTTATAGATGCAGGTCCAAACGCAACCCTAAAATGAATGACTGAAAAAGGTATAATAAATACCAAAAATAAAAAAATGTTTTTATAGAAAAACAAAAAGAACATTTACGTAGTGTTCAAGGAGTTTAATTGAAACAATTTTTGTAGGACCCACAATCTCCGAAAAACTAAACGCACATTTCATGTTTTTATTGTAGTATTTTCTCATTTTCCCACAAAATCCAACTATCCAAGCGGAGCATTAATGCATCATTGGATTGCGATTAGATACTCTTGATATTCGTGAAATTACACCGACATTACGCATTCTAATGGAAAAAGATAGGATAAGACAGTAACATTCTAAATTCTATCCTAGTTTATACATTATAAATAATATATATATATATATATATATATATATATATATATATCTTAAATGGCACATAGAGAAGAAAGTATTAAATAAATACTTTGTTATTATAACATGCAACATATATATATAAATAAAAGAGGAAGTACATTTGTGTTCATTTTGAACACTTAACAACGTTTTTCATAAGAAAACACAAACCATACGAGTGATGATATGCGATAACAGTAGAAGAACAACTCCAAAGAATGGAACCAATCTCGAAAATACACACACAGATAATAGTAGTAAAGGGTTTTGTTTTCTTTCAGACATCTCTGTCTCTCCTGCATTCAGGAGGCATATTAGGGTACCTCACTCTATCAGTACAGTAATTGTAGATGGTGAATTGCTTGCGGACCCACATGAGTCTCCTATACTGATAAGCGTCCAGATCTTGGAATTCTTTCTGGTCCCACCATCTCTTGCCCTGTGTGACACAGAACTTCTCATTCACCGACGCTTCACAGCCGTCGATGTGGAAACTTTTGTAGGAAGCCACAAAGGGAGCCTTGGACCAGTCTGTCTTCTCCAGTCCACCCCTGGTGGCCCAGTCATCGGCGTTCCACAGGCTCGAGTAGATCTTCATGGGTTGGTTGAATGGAAATTTGACTCCCAAATCTTTGCTGTTCTTGAATACCCTGATTGGAATATCGTCTACGAAGAATCTGATTGCATATCACCAACCACCCAAATCAGTATCAATAACAACTCTCTAAGACTTTAGTAGAGGGATTCAAGAAAGACTACGGCGCGCCAAAGGAAAGTAGAATTAATTTTTTTGAACAGTACAAAAAACAAACAAACAATTACATGGGTCTCGAATGGAAAGAATTTAAGAGGGCTTACGTTCATTGGTGCTAGTAAAAGCAAGACAAATTCATCCGTTCTTTGAAGCCTTTTATCTAGTTTGTTTTTTATTTTATTTTTTGGGTGGCGTAAACAGAAGCATTTATGAGATTCTTGAGGGGTAACTAAATTTAAAAGAGAGTTAGTTTAAAGGAAGAAATGTAAAAAAGAAACGTACACAATCTGATACAAGTTCCATAGAACAGAATAAGAGTGGAAAGCTTTGGTTGGATCAAACCACAGATTGATTCTCTGTTCCTTGTTTCCCGTCCCTCCTGTGTACACATTTGTCTGTAAGATGTAGGGTTGGCCTGTTCTGTTCCCCAAGAACTCAAAGTCTATCTCGTCGTGCTCTGAGTTTTGAGAAGATAGCTGAGCACAACAACAGATTTTTTTTAAAAAAAAAAAAAAATAGAAAACGAATGGAGAAGGTAGTGAGGATTGAAACTGGTTTACAATGTAATGAGAAGCCCAACTACTTACATAGAAAGCAGTTACGGTCCCAGCAGAATCCCCAGGAACCATCTTTATTTGCATGCTGAAGTGTCCAAACAAATAAGAGCCCTTGGATTGAAAGCCAGTACCTTTTCAAAAGAAAAACCCAAGACATGAGATTCCCATTTGTGATTTAAACAAAATCTTACCAAAAAAAAAAAAGTATATCCTTGATGGGATTCTTACCTGTGTATTTATCCAAGGAGAGCTGAATCTCACTACCTCCATTGTAGTACTTGATATGATCAAAAGCCCATGTAGGCACATAGTTTCTACCGAATGGCACATCCACTGGCCTTCTTGGTGCAACACCCATTGTTCCAGAAGCCATGAACAAGAAACAAGCACATACAACCCATAAAGGAGAAGCCATATCTCTGAAGCAAAGCAAATGTTTACAAGATAAACAAACTCTCCTCTAGTAGGCTGAGCAGCTACAAAGGATGATGAATGGACAGTACTCTAGAACCAACACATTAACCCGAATCCCAGAGAGAGAGAGAGAGAGAGAGGTTCTCTGATTTTTCTGAAGAAAGGAAAGGGTGCTCAAGCCCTTTTGTAGGCAAAAGAAATTACCTAGTTCTTTTTCTTTTTTTTGGGTAATGTAGAGAGAGAGAGAGGTATTGGGGGCTCGTGCAATGACTATAATATAATGGTTTTTTAATTGTAATATCCAAGGAATAGTAAATTAAAATAACAATACAGCTATATCTCTGATATCTCTGATGAGGGATTCAGTTTCAATTATTTGGTGGGTTGGCACTTTTGATTTGCAATTGCAATTGTTTTTGATTTGAGGAACTCAATTAATTAGAAATAATATTTGTTTGAAACAACTCGTGATGCTGATCCCATCTTATCTCCGTAGTCTGCTCGATTGATCCTTTGTGGACTGACTGTGTGGTCATTAAGTTAATAGCTACTACGTACGACTCCCAGCTGCAGCCTGCAATGTACACACTAACTTTACCTTTACCTACCATTAAATTAAGACAGAGAGAGCAGTAGGTTTTTGGCCATAGTTACATGACTGTTAGCTTCTCTCTGCATTTGGACTTTAGTCCTCAAACATGGAACTGAAACTTGTACGACAGCTCATATATATGGGGATGAGATTGAGACTTTAGGTAAAACCCTTTTTCAGGATTCAATTTTATTCGAGGGGAGGGGTCCATTTGAGATTTGGTACATGTGACATACGAAGGTTAGTCTGAGTGGAAGGGGCTCAGGTCGGTTAAGCAATTGGTCTCGGATTCGAGCCCTTGTGAATGCAGCAAACATTTTTTTTTTGAGAGACCTCTGCCTTAGCGTCCGACTGTACTTCGGAAGATTAGTCCTGGGAAAAAGCCTAAGGATATCTTGGAAAATCAAAAAAGAGACATTACCATGTTTTATCTCACTTGTAAAATAGTTCTACTTTTGATCAAAGAATTAATAAAGATTTATATTGATTTGGATGAAATGGATTTAGTTTTAAACTTTTAACAAATTAGATTAAATTAATTTAGTTTTTATTATTATTTTTATGTTTTTTTTTATTTAAATCTCGAAAGAGATCTAACTGTAATAACCATAGAATTCTCTAGTAAGTTGTGTTTATCTTCACCTGCTTGATAGTATCGAGTCCTTGTAAATGCAGCAAATCTTGTTAAGAGAAGTCCCCGCTCCGACGCTTGACCATACTTGGAGGAACAGTCATGGGCGAAGTTTAGGAATAATATTCCCCCAAAGATAAATATATGGAAAACAAAAAAAAGAAATAATGAGGAGGTTTTTGTCTACAGTAAACGGTTGGGTGAAAAGGAACCCACGTGGCACGTGCCTGGTCTGTAACAATGGCTACCTGAGCACATGTGCTTTACTACTCGTTCACGGTTACCGATTCACTATTGGGGAGGGGCTGAAATCTGGATCATGAATGGATTGGATATAGAAATTTAAACTCTTGAGGCAAACCGACACATCATGAGCAACTTGTCGGAAAAATCTCCATTTTTGATTCTTCTTCTTTTGTGTTTTTTTTTTTTTGGATTTGGAAAGGACTATCTATATTCATGACCAGTGAGTGAATAGAGGATGCTAAGAGTAAGAGCATCTATAATGGTTCCCTAAAAATTTCCTCATATTTGAGGATAAATTTTTCATATTTGATTAAAAATTTAAATTTAGAAAAAATCTCTTAATTATTCTTAAAAATGATAAAAAAAAAAATAGTTTTAGGAATAAAAAAAAGAGCCTATTAAATTCAAAAAACAATTTAGGGGTCCTTAAAGTTCTACCTAAATTTAGGAGAGGAGATGGAAGATAATTGGAGCGGTATTTGAAAAAAAAGTTTCCCATATTTGAATTTGGGAGAGGGGATAGGGAACGATTGGAGATGCTCTAAGTAGGGATGGCAACGGGTTGGGTTAAACGGATAACCCACCCCTAATGGTTAGGGTTTGGTAGCTCCCAATTCGGGTTAGGGGCGGGTTAGGGTTTGGTTCATCCCGCCCCGATCTTGTCCCGATCCCGCCCTGTTGCCCTTCACTTATGTTTTAAATATGTATTTTATGTTTTAAATATGTATTTTATATTTTAAATAGATATTTTATGTTTTAAATATATATTTTATGTATAAATTTATATATTATAAATAAATATATTTAAAATATTAAATATTTAAATTAATAAAATATTTACTTTTAAAAAAATCTTTTAACCAGGTCAAACCCGCCCTACCCCGCTATCGTCCCAATAAGATTTGGTATTAGGAGTTCTTTAGGGGCGGGTTTGGGTTGGTCAAAACCCGCCCCCGTTGCCATCCCTACATATAAGCCATGCAACTGATGGACTGTTTTACCCTCACATAAAAATAAAAATTCCCATCACAACATCTTAACCATGTGATCTAACCCTAAACACCAACAAAATTAAGAGGGGTCCAATCACAGTTGCTTTAAGATCAACTGTTTTTTCCTCTTTAACTTCTTCCTTGCAAGGGAATAAAAATTTACCCAAAGTGTCCCCTTGGTTTCAATACTTTCAGTGTTTGGTAATGGATTTAATCCAAAATTTGGCATATGGTAAGGCCCCACCCGTTCGACGAGTCTCACTTTTAAGAACGTTGGTGCAAAAACAGGGATTCATTGGATAAATTTGGACCATCTAACTTTTCTAATATATAGATATGTAATTTTCAGCACTTTTAACCCAACCTTTTTAATAATTTGTACCAACGCGTAAAAATCAAATGGTTATAATCTCTTAACCAAGTTTATAATTATTATATTTCATTTTTTTTTAGTGGGATACATTAGATTTGCAAAATTTGCCTATTTTCTTGGAGGGGCTGTTTCACTTGGGGCCATAGGAGGTTTATCCGATCATTAACTTTAGGATCACAGGGATTAGTCGTGGTGTGCGCAAACTGGTCCGGACACCTTGGTTATCAAAGAAAAAAACATTTACAACCATTTCTTGTAAAGAAAACTATCTGCAATGAGAATCAAATCAACTATAACCTTTTTTAGTAAAGCAAATAAACAGAACGCGCAGAAGAAAGAAGGTGGAATTGGAGTTAGAGTTGAAATTCGGGACTCCAATTCTAATTTTTCCGTTTGGGAGTGCATTAAGGAATTTTAAGTTGTCGAATTCGTATGGAGAAGGCTGTTAATTGTAACTCTCCACCCCGTAGATTTTAAATAGATGCGATAATGGGTCGGGTCGATTGAATTTACCATCTCTATTTTTAACGCAAAGATAAAAAATTTAAAAAACAATAATAAAAAGTAAAAAATTATTTTTTTATATCATTCTCATATTCCTTACTCATCATCCCCATTTCTCATAAAGACAAAAAAAAATACAAATTCTAATTATTTTTTGACAACCAATCTTAAAAATCTCGATTCTATTCAATTCCAATTCGCACTTAATTAGAATTAAAACTACAATTTTGAACATCAATTCCATTTCTTCGAGACCCCTTTGATGTGATTAAGTATAAAAGAAAGCCTATATAAAGATTTTATTATGGGTTGTATTAAAGAAGAATTATCCATTGAATGTAATAAAGCTCTTATGACTATCTATATATAATTGGAGAGAAGGAATTTAAGGCGTGATCTGTATCCGGGCAATACTGTCAGTTTGTTAGAAGACAGTTTGGTGCAGGATTTGAAGATTTTTTTAAATCTTTCCTCAATCCACTATGGTTAAACACAAGTCATGAGATTGCAGGTTTTGATCAGATTCAATGATCCCAGCAGCAGGAGCAGGAGATGAATGAAGAGTGAACTACATTTCCCATGACAGATATCACCTGAACTGAACTACATTGAATAAATGGATGTGTTCTTATAATTATTGGGTTGGAGACCCCTTTGAGTTGAATTACTACATGCATTTACATCAAAGAATCAAACACAGCTTATTTTATTCAATATTCCAAATAATTGAAATAGGGGAGAGGTCAACTTGACTTCTTCATCTCCTAAAGTCTCTTATTTCTACCAATCATCTTATTAATATTTTATTTATTTTATTTAGGAATGAAGGATGAGATGAGTAGGGCTCTAAACGAGCCAAGCTAGCTCGGTTTGGGCTCGGGCTCGACTCACATGAGCCGAGTTTGAGCTCAATATTTAGGTTCGAGAGTTATGTCCGAACTCAAAAAAGAGACTCATTATTTTAACGAGGTTGAGTCGAACTTAAATTAAAATGTGTTTAAACATGATACATATTTGAGCCTCGAGGTCCATGTCACACCTCAATGGTGTCGAATTGTTTTTTTTCATTAGCCCATTTAAAATTATAACACGATAAATTTAAGGTTTATTTTTTTCTTTTAACATTTTACGAGTTGAGCCAAGCTTTTCTTGAACTGAACTTTTGCAAATCAAGACTGAACCTTGAAAAAATTAGCTAACCTAAACCAAGCTCGAACCTTGTTCAGATTTTATGAGTTGGAGTCCAGATGAGCCATGATCAGACATACCCTGTGTTTCTAATATACCAATCGAAAAAAGGAAAAAAAAAAAGAAAAAAAAAAAGAGGTCATCCTTCCTTTCTTGGAGTATGTAACAGAGATTATCCGACGTCATGCGTGTGCACACAAACTTTGTCACATCTTCATGTTAGCTGGCTATAGGATTTTGTTGGTGGGTGATGTGGCATATCTGGATTGGTGCTTCAACTACCAAATTCACATGCTTCTTAGCTGTTTTAGTAGATGAAGCCAACTTGATCCAGCAAGCAAACAAGCAAGCAGTTGATCTGATCTGATGGGCTCCACAAAAGACGCTACTACGTTACGTATTAGGCTTAGGCAAAGTTCGTCAGTCAGTTTGAATGGTAGTATATTTTGGGGAAGGCAGGACTTGTCAATTTATGAGCTTCATCATCATTCTTTCTCTTTTTCTTTTCCTCTTTCAACTTGGCACAAAAAACATATTTGGATGCATGGATCGATTTGAGATAAAATACAGACGAAATTTGGATTACAGTGATGATGGCAGCAGCATCAGGGATAGCTTTGGATATATTGTTGTAACTAGGGGTGCAACTTGGGTCCATTTGGATCGGGTTAACCTCAATCCAACCTTAAACCGACCTCATTGAAGGTCAACCCAAATCCAACCCAGTCCGATTTGAAACCCAAACACCAAATCGATTTTATTTTGAAAACCCTAATCCCAATCCAAACTCCGATTTTGGATTGGTTTGGATCGCATTAATTCGAGTTGGTTTTCAATTTCTAGTATATAAAGATCACATGTTCATGAAATAAACTAAGCTCATTTGCACCAAAAAATAAATTATGAGAAAATAACAAAACTACCAATTACTTGCCCCCATTTCTTTTATGAGCTATTAAGATAAAGCCATCTAATAAATGCAAGATCAAGTTATACGGATCAAATCACAATGATTTAACAAAACCTAAGTTTTAAAACTAAACTAAAAGCAATTCAAACTTCAAATATTATAGAATTCAATTTTATTTGAGAATCAAAGTCATCTTCTTTACAAAAAAAGCCCTAATTAATTGAAGATAGAGAGAAAACGACTTACCTACTTAAGTGAAGCCTTAATGTCGCTATCACCATCACCATTGCCACAACTGAATATCAAAACTAAGAAGAGAAAATAAATCCTAACTCCCCACCCCTCTTCTTCTTTGGGTTTATGAAAGACAATGAATTTTGAATGAGCCCCTTGGCCTTTATCCCAATGGGCTTATTTAAAAATAAAGAAAGTTTAGAGAGATTTTTATAAACCCCTGTATATATATATATATAATATAGGAGCTTATAAAAACCTCTCTACACGTTATTTTTAAATAAACCCTTTGGTTTATCTTAAACACAAAAAAGAAGAAGAGGGGTGAGTAGTTAGGGTTTTCTTTTTCTTCACAGTTCTAGTACTCAGTGTGGTGGCGACGATGACGGTGACAATGACGTTAAGGCTTCACTTAGTCAGGTAGGTCGTTTTTCCTCTCTCTTCAATTAATTAGAATTTTTTTTGTGAAGAAGATGCCTTTGATTCTCAGATAATATCGGACTCTGTAGTATTTGAAATTTGAACTACTTTTACTTTAGTTTTAAAAGGGTTTTGGTTATAAATCGTTATGAATTAATCTGGGTAACTTGATTTTGTGGATAATAGCTATCTTAATAACTCATAAGAGAAATGAATAGTTTTGTTATTTCCTAGTAATTTGTATTTTTGTGCAAATGATACGAGTTTATTCTAGGAACATGTGCTCTTTATAGACTAGAAATAAAAAATGAACCCAAATTAACCTGAACCAAACCAACCCGAAATTGTAGTTTGGGTAGGGTTGGGTTTGGGATTTTCAAAATAAAATAGGTTTGGTGTTTGAGTTTCAAATTAATTGAGTTTGGGTTAACCTTCAAGGAGGTCGGTTTGGGGTTGGGTTGAGGTCAACCCGACCGAAACCGACCCAACTTGCACCCCTAGTTGTAAGTTTGTAACTACAAGGGGGGCGGGATGAGTGCACAAAGAAGAATGAAGGGATAACAAAACTATGAATGAGCTATCCAAATTTCATCATAAAATGATGAAATCTTTGAAGAGTTTTTAAATGAAAATGAGACACTTTTAAACAAGTATTTTTCAAGGAGGTCATATTTTCCAATGATTGAAGCACAAATTTTTTGTTAGTTCGTTTTCATTAATTCTGGGTACCGAGCCTTATGGATCAATATCCGTCCAAAACAAGATGGGTTTCTACTAGGGCTGGCATTTTAAGCCCGGCCTGTTTAAGTCCAATGAGCTAGCCCGGTTTAAATTAGACTTAGGTTCAAGTTTTCGACCCGTGGGTTTGTCAACCCAATTTTATAGTAGTCCAAAGTACATAGGGCCGGGCTTAGTCTAGGCAATAAACTAGGCCCGGTTTTAATTATCATGCATACATAATACTATAGGTTTTAACATATTTACGATTATATCATTATATCGCTAATTGATTTTATGATTTTCTTTTTTTTTGTATTTTTATTGACATTGTGAAAAATATGTAGCAAAATTTGTAAATATAGATTTTTTTTTTTTGGGTAATAAAAAATTTGTAAAATATAGATGTTTGTTTATTAATAAAATAAGAAAAAATAAAAAATAAATGGGCCAGGCGTTGGATTTTCATATTAATCTAAGACCAGATTTGGGCTTCACTCTTAGGTACAAAAATCGGGCCGAACTTGGGCATGAATAACACCTTTATATCCTATGTTGAGCCTAGGGCTGTCAACGAGCCGAACTAGCTCGGGCTGGGCTCGCATGAGCCGAGCTTAGGTAGGCTCGGCTTGGTCTTATATATCATATAGAAATTTGTATATTATAGGTATCATATATATATATAATATTAATTATTAAATACAAAATTAATTAGTGGTGTGTTTAAGTCAAAGTAATTAAAAACCTTAATTAATTTAATTGAATTAGTGCTGAATTCACCAAAAAAAAAGAGTTATTGCTAAATTATTTTTTTCTCCATACTTTTAACGAGCCGAGCTTTTACGAGCCGAACTTTTGCGAGCCGAGCCGAGCCTGATCCTTGAAAAAATAGCGAGCTTGTGTCCAAAATTTTTTACCGAGCTTGAGCCAATCCCGAGCCTTGTCCAGATTTCACGAGCCCGAGCCGAGCTAGGCAAGGCTCGGCTCGTTTACACCCCTAGTTGAGCCCGGTCCGATTTCAACAGGTTGGCAAGTTGAGATAAACCCATTGTAACAGTTAATATTTGGAGAGCCAAATTGAGAAGGATTCTCGTTTCAAAAAACCCATTGGAGAACCAAATTTTAAAGGATACGTAACCTACCATTAGGGGTAGGGTTGGTAACAGGTCGGACCGAAGCCTAAATATAAGTGCATTTATATTGGTCCGAGTTTGATTCAATCCGAGCATCGAGCTTAACATTGTTTGTCCAAACCCGACCATGATATCATTTGTCAAATCCCAGTCTGAACCAACAAGGTCCTAACTTGGCCTATCTATTATAAAGCTATTATAGTTAAAAGGAAAACTCGACATAAAAAAGATAATTATGTAAAGATAAATTGTCAACCTATGTAAAATTTAAAAAGTTTAAAATATATTATATGCTTTCATAATATCTATTTATAAAAAAAATAAATAAATACACTATGTAGTGAATGTTTAGACCGGACCAAGCCGAGCCAACCTAACTCAACCTGAACCCAATCCCAAAAATCAGGCAATTGGTCTAGGTAAGATATTGCTCCCTACAAATCCATGAGAGAGGATCATCTGTTATGAGCCCGGTGATATCTACTGTGATATGTGAAACAAAGCCGAGGTTAAAATTGTAATTTTAACTTCAGTTGATTTGCTTTATAAGATTGATATTATAATTTTAACTTCGATTTTGTTTCACATATCACGCTGGATATCACCGGGCTCATAATTCCCAAATCCATCCTCCTTAAAATAGAATACTTTAATCAAATGAATCTGAGATCAAATCAAGAATACGAAATCCTATACCTGAAAATGTTATGCTTACAGGAACAGGAACAGGAACAGGTTGCTGATAAGAACTGCAGTTAGCAACTGGTCCAGGCAATTTAGGCATCCCACCATCTTGTCTTTTCTCATCTAAGTATCATTCCACATTTTTGTATTTTTATTTAACAGGATTTCTCTTATTGATTTGACACATGTACGCATGAAAGGAAAAATGATCGATGCTCGAATAAGCAAAAACAGGGGTTTACAAAGGGTGGCCATCACTGATTAATTTAGAAACCAGTTAAAGTAAAAACCGGTTTAAGGTTCTAGAAATGTCGGTCACTCTTTTTGTGGGATCCACTTGGACACGGAGTTTACAGAGTCCAAGTTCATAGAAGATCCTTATCCATTATAAACACCATCCTTTAATTACAATCCATGAGTTGAAGAGAACAACCGGGGACACGGATCTTCATGTGAACTTCATACAAGGTTGACACTTGTTTTCAAGTGAGCCCCACTAAGAAGGTGGCTTACATTTTTAAAGCCCTACAAGCCCTAATGAATTTGAAACTTGCTTCAACTTTAACTAGTGATGGTCACTTTTTTTGTGGGTCTGTCTGGGACAAATATCAACCTCGTGTGAGGTTCACACAAAATTCACACAACCTAGATTCACAAAAGATCTTCATCCGAACAAACCTAACCTTGTTGGATATGTCTCAAATTGTGAGTTTTATTATGGGCTTTTCTAATTTGGGCTTATCTAAAATCTTTTGTTGTATTCATGTTTTGTCTTTTATGGTTTCAAAATTTTCAGATTTTAGCTTTTGGTTTTTCATGAAATTTAAATCTTTCCTTCATTTTTAACTTTGTGCTTGTAGAAGAAAGAGAATCCCACACTGGAACTCCATCACTTCTTCTTTGTGTGTATATATATAAGGATTGAATCTAGTTCGGTTGGAGATCCAAAGAGAGTATGATGGAGACACATTGTTGAGTTGTCCGAGGTTGTCTTTCACACGCGCCACCATTCGTTGGATCCGGGTCGGGTTGGGGACACGTCCCTTAGTGGATCGTTGCCTTTATCTCTATAAAAGAGATGTGAGGTTTCTTAAAAGATATATGAAATATTCTCTGCTTAATCTCTTGTTCTAATTTTTATATTTCTGTTCTCTGAGTTTTTTGGGCATTCTGGTAAGTTCGAGACGTCAATACTGCGAGTGCACGTATACTGGGTCTAAGTTGTTGTATCTTAGAGATCGATTGTCAGTAGCCATCTGTACTACGAAAGTTTCAAGTGGGACAAAATTGATTCTTAAGGTAATGAATTCTGTCAACAAACTTAAATGTTGTCTTATCAAAACTCTAACTTGAAAGTTGAAACCATGTGAGTTGTCTGAAAAGACGAACCCAGTGAACTAAAAGTTGGACTTTGCAGATTGGGTTAGATTTTGCCACCACTAATACATTATATATATGCGAATTTTATCGCTCAACATTTATTTCTTTGCAATTAACTATCAATTGAAAGCTCGGACAACCCATTTCTTATTAGTACTTAAAAAGTATATAGAACCTTTGTGTATTTTTCATATCTCATCTATTTGAACTAGAAGAAAATTCAAATTTAAAAGTTATTGCTGTAGCCTTCCCTCTGATTAAACCCAGAAATTGTAATGGGAAACATTTTAATTAGCAAGTACATGATGGTGCCATATGGATACCATTCCTACTCGTTTATATCGAAAAATTTATAAACAAGTCTAGAAGAAGTTGCCATGCAAAGCCTGGCTAGCTTTCTCGTGCTGTGTTAGGTAATTGTATTAAAAAAAAAATATTTTTGTGAAGGTAACATAACAATATATATATATATATATATATAAGAAGAAGAAATTGCCATGCATGTTGCTTATAGGCCGATGACCAATTGATCATAGCGCTGTAAACGAGAAAAGTTAGTTGGCTTAGGCTTAGGCTTAGGCTTAGGCTTGGCTTGTACTGGTGATGCACAAACCGATAAATGATAAAAGAATGTCAATTAACCAATTAGTTTGAGCAAACAAAGATTCAAAATATTTGTTTTTATTGGCCTAAATCAGAAAAGACCGTTCTAATGAAAGGCTTCCAAGAATACACAGAGGGAAAGTGTAAGATCAGTTATGAATGGTTCAGAAAGACAATACAGAATTTGATAAGTTTCAGAAAAATGATTATAAGACAAAATACTCTGCAAATTCTCAGAAAATGTCAAAACGCTCAGAATTTCGATCCCTCTTTCTGATGCCTTACCCTCATTTATAGCCTCAGACCCATTATTTTAACCGTTTGCAATGTTTCATGAACGGATTGAAGACGTTTGACTGAACAGGCATTTTGAATTGAATATTCAATATCAAAACGTCTAATTCA
>JAUPMG010000017.1:18102480-18114839 GCA_031762675.1 Pachysandra terminalis | reverse complement strand
CTCCCCAAACCCTTGAAAAGGCTTACGGGCTTCAATGCCTTCTGGTATTCGCACCACCTCTTCATCATCGTCTACACTCTCCTCATCGTCCATGGAATCAAGCTTTATCTTAGCAAGAAATGGTACAAGAAAACGGTGAGCACTTCTTCTCTAATCTTTTAATTTATAAATACGTTTGTGTTTAACTTATATATTTTTGGGCGGAAAAGGAATCATGCTGTAATTTGTTTTGATTATGTTGTGAATTGTGATGCAGACATGGATGTATTTGGCTGTTCCTTTAGTCCTTTATGCGTGTGAAAGGCTGATTAGGGCATTAAGATCAAGCGTCAAACCCGTTAAGATACAAAAGGTAAAATAAAGCATTATATCTTTCTGGAGAACACCCTTTTTTATTTATAATTTTAAAAATGTTCATATATCTCCCTGGATCTCTCTAGGTTGCTGTTTATCCTGGAAATGTGCTGGCATTGCACATGTCTAAACCCCAAGGTTTCAAATACAAGAGTGGGCAATACATGTTCGTCAACTGCGCTGCAGTTTCCCCCTTTGAATGGTAATTGGCTTCTTCCACGCATGTCTCGTTTGAAATGCATTAAATAACCGTTGGAAGCATTCAATATATATTGCAAATTGAAATTTAGACTAAATGCTTTCGTATTATTTTTAAATAATAATATATATATATATTAATTATGTAAACACAGGCACCCATTCTCCATCACTTCGGCTCCGGGAGACGACCACCTGAGCGTTCACATTCGAACTCTGGGAGATTGGACAAGACAGCTCAAAACCGTTTTCTCTGAGGTGTGTTTTCTCCATCTACTTCTAAAGTAGTCACCAAGGTTAATTATAGTGGCCGGCGAATGATGATAAATAATGAATTCTTTATTCGTAATGTTTATTTAATAATGATAATAATAAATCTTTATTTTTTGATTAATTAGTAAATTCTTGCCCTTCTGTATTGTTAACTAGCTGTGCCAGCCACCAACCGGAGGGAAGAGTGGACTACTCAGAGCCGACTACATGCATGGAGAGAACAACCCAAAGTAAGAACTTGATCCTTCTGATCTTATTTTGAGAGTGAAAGGTTTTAATAGGAACTACAATAACAATAACTTGGTAGAAGAGGATAACCCACCACCCATCCATCATATTCGTATCCAGCGCGGTAGTGTCCACCCATTACCAGTCAGTGCTCCTTTGCCTAACGCAGTATGGACTATGGGTCCCCCTTGCACTGCCGCTCCTTCATTAATCATTCTGTCCTAGCGATAGAAAGCAATTGACATCGTAATTATCGGTTAGAATTAGATTTAGAAAGCGAACTTGATAGGTTTTCTAATTTATCATTCTTTTATACGAGTGCGGATCGGAGGATCCTCTGTGTTGAAGCACTCATGTGAGGGGGGGGGATGAGAAACACAATTGAGGGTAAAATTGGGCAAAATTGATGTGTTTCACATCACACACCCATCACATGAGTGTGTCATTACAAAGGATCCGCATCTCTTTTATACTTATTTATTTCATAAAATTGAAAATTTAGAAGTTTTTGATAAGAGGTATTTATAATTTTGCTTAACCTCAAAAGAGGTTTGAATAATTTATAATATTTTGATAATTATTATAGAAATAGATCACCATCCCCTTTGCATTATGTTTTCATCATCCTTGTTATATATATTTTACATTAAGATGTGGACAGATAACAACCCAAATCTTCTTCTAGAAAATTTAGGATAAACAAAATCCGATGAATCATCGTCTTTGCTGACTCAAATCCATCTACTAATGAACAAAAACAGTTTCCCAAGGGTGTTGATTGACGGTCCATACGGGGCCCCAGCACAAGACTACAAGAAATACGACGTGGTATTGCTGGTGGGGCTTGGAATCGGGGCCACCCCGATGATAAGTATCGTAAAGGACATCGTGAATAACATGAAGGCCATAGAAGAAGAAGAAGCGGGATTGGAAAATGGCAGACCTAACGCTACCCCACCATCCAAGAAAAAGGGGACATCAGGAGGAGGAGGATTCAAGACCACCAGAGCCTACTTCTATTGGGTCACAAGGGAACAGGGCTCTTTCGATTGGTTCAAAGGGGTTATGAATGAGGTAGCCGAGATGGACCAAAAGGGTGTGATCGAGCTCCACAACTACTGCACCAGTGTGTACGAAGAAGGTGACGCAAGATCTGCACTCATTGCCATGCTTCAGTCTCTCAACCACGCCAAGAACGGTGTCGACGTAGTCTCCGGTACACGTGTCAAATCTCACTTTGCCAAGCCTAACTGGCGCGACGTCTACAAGAGAATTGCACTCAATCACAAAGATTCCCGCGTTGGTGAGTTTTTCTTTCATTTACATGAAATGACGATAATGCCCATCTTCACATCTTCATCAGATTATATTATTAATCAAACGATATTTTTGGCAATGGCAGGAGTGTTTTACTGTGGGGCACCGGCGCTAACGAAGGAACTGCGACAGCTTGCTTTGGATTTCTCTCACAAGACCTCTACCAAATTTGACTTCCATAAAGAGAATTTTTAATAATATATAAGAGACTAAGAAGAAGATGTCTAAGCACCGAGTCCAATCTTTGCGTATTCTTTGTTTAGTGTGTACTGTGTAGTGTACAGCAAATCCTCTGCATCTGCCCCTTTTTTAGATTTTTTATTTTGAATTTTCTTTTCCTAAAGAAAGAAATAGATAGGGAGTAGGTAGGTAGGTTTGTAGCCACGTTACTAGGATGAGTAATAAAACTCATAATACCAACCAAATGAGTATTTCTTTTCTTTTTTTCTTCCTTATTTTTTGGGAAAGTAGTTTGTCATTCTTCTTTTTTTAAATGTAACAAATCTATACAAATATAAGAAAAGTTGGTGCTTATGTGTCACCAGTACGGCTTATCTGAATGAAGTTGGTTGGTTTGTGTGGACAAAATGACGAACGGAAGAGCCTGAACAAGGCCACTTTCTCCCATCGGATTAATAACAATTTCTCTTTCGTTCTAGACTAAAATATCTCAATCATATCCCACAATAATATTAGTTATCAGTTATCTAAATCCAAAACGAATTAAAGTCAATAGGATAACAACAGTGCCATAGACGTGCTACTTTTTCATAAATGGGAACTGGGAGGGGAAGGTCCAACGCGTATTAGGATTGATTTGAACTTGCTTCCACACATGATCACTTTTCATGCTCTTGGATTAAACCCTTTTTCTGCATTTATTTTGGATTCGGAACTCATTCCAGAAACCAATTCCTTTAGGCCATGTTTGATTGCTTTTTCGGAGAAGCATTCCATAATTTGGAATGAATTCTACTAAATGGAATGAGTTCTCACAGTTGTTTGGTTAACAAAGGTAGAATGAGTTCTTCCAAAATGAGTTTAAGTTTTTGCTGTAAATATATTCTTTCTATGATAAATGATAGATTCAGTTTTAACAATATTAACCAATTTACATTGTTATCATGTTACTTGAATGATTGTAAGCATAGTAAAAGTAAATGACAGACAATTTTTACGAGATTCGGTTTAACCCTACTCCTCGGGGCCACGCTCAGATATTGAACAATCTACTAAGATATAAAGATTACAAACACCAATCGAACTTACACAAAATAAAAACACCATCTTCATTTCTGTCACTGGTGTGTTGAATCGAATTGTTTCAGCGAGCACCACTTGTCTTCAATGTCTGCATACTTGAACTCCCTTCAATTCGCAGATTATCTTCTCCCGAAGACTCTAAGTTCTTCTCCCGAAGGACAAGAACAATATGTGTAACTCAAAGTTACAAACTTGAACACCAAAGGAGTTGTTCGATTAGCATCTAATCATAGATTCATATAGACCAGCAAAACGGATCCGTTACAAATCGTGATATTGTATTCTGCTATTCAAAAACAGAATCTTCTCCCCTGTTTTTAGACACTCCTCAAGCTTTTTGAAGAAGCTTCCATATCTTCAATCAAAGCATACGCCAAAACGGGCAACTCCACAATCAGTCTAAACTTTTTTGTGTTTGAAAGAATAGAAACTAATCTAATTAGGTTGAGGATAAATCAAACTTAATTAGACAAGTATTCATAACTTTTTGAACAAGTTGCCAGCTATAGATACGATTCAGAAAGATCCAGATTTCTTTCCAAACCAATTAGAATCGAAATCTGTGAATTCGAAAACTCTTGGATCATGGCTTGATTCTTGAATTACTTTGAACTTGAATATTATTGCCATGAATGCCAATTAAACTTAGCAATCTCCCCCTTCGACATTTTTTGGCAAAATATGAATCTAGATATTCTTCAATGTAAGAGCATGACAGCCTTTAAGACATCAAAACAACAACAATTTAGAAAGTCGGTAATTTACAGTATTCAAGGGAAGGTTGACTTTTAAATTACCAAGATAGTTTGTTAGCCACATTCAAATACATTATTGCCACAGGGCAGCTAACCATCAGTAACATAAACCAACATCACATTGTTAGCAACATTCAAGGATTTAAAAGTTCAGACTTTCATACACTTTTGCAACAAGTCAGCTAACAGACAAAAACAGAAAATCAGTATCACAAGTCATCACAAGTATGTAATACTCCCCCTTTTTGACAAACAAATTGCCAAAGGCAAACTGGACAAGTTAGTTAATAAACAAACAAACAGTAAACAAGGAATCAGAATAAAACAGTAGAAGAAGTACTCCCCCTTTGTGGTAGACACGCTGCCAAAAGCAAAAATAGTTATAGAAATCCTCTAGAAGCTGTCACTGTGGGAGAAAGAGGTTGTATCATATGCAACATCAGGACCCGAAGCTGGCATAAAAGAAGAAGTGCTTAACTGAGCAAGCAAAGATTCAATCCTCATTTCCTTCTGAGAAAGTACTTTCAAATTCAGCTTGACCTCTTTGAGTTCTGACTCCAAAAACTGTTTCATCTTCTCTTGAAGGGGGCCTGAAGATGTTGTTGCAAACGGTGTTGCAACATCTGGAAAATCAACAATCTCGTCATTTTTCTCCCCCTGAAGATGATAAAGATGTCTGCCTTCAACTAGCTTATGCGAAACCTTCAATGGTTTACGAATAGCCACCAACACTTCATAACTCTCCTTTATCATCTTTTGAGACATCAGGATGGAAGAATCCCATGAGTAGTTTCAGCCCCAGTATGGCTGACAATAACCTCAAAAATGTGCTTGCCAAAATCAAACGCTATACCAGTACCTATCACAAATAGTAACTAGGCTAGATCCTGGGAGACAGTGGTTGTGTGGAGACTATGGAGCCAATTGGCCACAACAATCTTGTGCAAGACAAAGTATTTGACACTTAAATCAGCGGATAGAAAAGAATGAGTGTCAAGCCATATGAACAAAACATTCCCAATCAACTCTCCAACAACAGTATCCATATTTAAGTCTTGGTCCAACTCTCTAGATTTATCAAAACAACGGGAAGGAAAACCATAGAACTTGCTAATAAGGGCAGGGGAGAATTCAAACATTTGTCTTCGGACAAAAATTTTAGAGAAACCAACAGCTGAGGGATGCAACAAATCCTTATGCATGTTTGAATAGAATTTATAGACAATATCTCTCACAAAGGATTTTTCCTTTGAAACAATCCCAAACAGCCCGCGTTGTTTCAGGATATCAACAAAACTTCTCATGGTCTTTTAAGTGAATCAATCGCTCAGAGTGAAGCTTTCTCTTGGAGATAGAATCCCAAAGCACCTTGTTTTTAGTAGCATAAAATTTGGGATATCTAGCTTTAGAGGTCACATACCCGGAATGTGCAAGCTGAGAGGGCATTGTCCTCTATCCTGTATGTAACTCACTTGGGAAAGAAGGAAGCTCTTGGCCGTAAACCCCTTAGACGCCTTTTTACCATCCTTTGAATACTGGGCCTTGCCCTGAGATGCAGTCCCTCTTGGAGATTCTTCACAGACATAGAGTCCTCTTCATGAGCAAATTGGGGACTTGGGGTTTTATTCAAAGGAAATTAAACCTTGGACGAAGAACGAGAAGGATACCAAGAAGGGAACCCTTGATTCTGTACTAGCGCTTGAGAAGCATTTGGTTCAGACCATTGCCCAACACTGGGGTCTGACGCAAAGGATATGCCTTGTGAAGAGAAGAAATGAAGTGGTGCAGACGTGCCTTGTCGCCGTTTGGCGATGCCGGAGGAGGAGGAAGAGGCAGCCCCTTTTCCTTTCTTTCTGGTTGCTGCAGACAGACCACCACACTGGTTTCGCGTCCTCACCGTTGTTGAAAATCCATGAGAGAAGCTGACAAAGACAACCCAAAAGTGCTAGAGAACGATTTTGGGAATTAGGGTTTTCGAAGAGCCAAAGAAAATTTGAACTTGAGGAAAAAGGAGACACACGACTTTAGATGGGTATTTTTGAAATTTAAGCTCAACACTATTTAAATAAACCCAAAAAAAAATATTTGAACTTCAGGAAGAAGGGGACACACAACTTTAGAAGGGTATTTTTGAAATTTAAGCTCAACACTATTTAAAGAAACCCAATATTGTATTCTCATAGACGCAGCCCAAACATAACACATCACTTTATTTTCAGAATTCAGTTAAGATTAACTGACATAGTCCATGAAATAAGTTGAAACAATTAGCAACAACAGATAAGTTAATCAAAAAAATTTGATAGTGGCCATTCCACAAAGACTGGTGATTTTTCATCATCCCAACATGCAAAAATTAGCATTTGAACTGAAATATCTCAATGTTAGACTTAAATTGATCATAATTTTTGAACCAAGTGTGTGTGTGCTTAGCATACAACACCTTTTATGAAACCATCAATATTTCCAACTTTATGTTACAAATCAGCTTTTTGAAATATCTGTTGAAGCAATTCCTTGATCCCCTTTTTTTTATTTGATCAGTTGATAGCTTTCACACTTATCACTAGGGTAGCTCTTTTCTCGTGGTAGATCTTTCTCTACATATTGGTAATACATAGGACCAGATTACTCATGGATAGCTTCACACAATAGTGTAGGCAGCTCTTTTCAATGAAGATTTTCACTAAGATTTTCTCATGGTAGATCTTCCTCTATATATTTGTAATACATAGGCTCAGATTACTCATGGATAGCATCACACCCATATCAAGGTTGAGATTATCAACAAAATCATTCAAAAAAAATCTTCTTAACTGAAGTTGTACATACTTCAAGTATTCAGTCCAGAATATTACTGCATTGTGCTCAAATACTTTTGGTTCTCATCCACAATCAGTTTTCTTCAAGAAACAGTTTCAGATTCGAATGTTAAAATTCAAAGATTGTGAATATGAAAAATAGACCAAATCCTGAGTATACTACCTAAGTCTGAATACAGATGTAATGATCAAGGTTACATTATGCAGATCCTTAAGGTTTTTCTCAAAGAGTTAAATCTCAATGAGTCAAGAGCTTTAGTAAAAATATCTGCAAGTTGTTTCTCTGTTGCAACATATTCTAGAACAATGGTTCTGTTTTCAATCAACTCTTTAATAAAATGATGTCTTATGTCAATGTGCTTAGTCCTAGAGTGTTGAACTGGATTTTTTGAAATATTTATGGCACTAGTGTTGTCACAATAAATAGTCAAAGTATCCTGAAAAATACCATAGTCCTCAAGCATCTGTTTCATCAATAACAGTTGGGTGCAACAACTTCCAGCAACAATGTATTCAGCCTCAGTTGTAGACAGAGAAATTGAGTTTTGCTTCTTGTTGTACCAAGATACTAGGTTGTTTCCGAGATAGAAACACTCTCCAGTAGTGTTCTTCCTGTCATCTACATTACATGCCCAATTTGCATCACTAAAACCTGCAAGACTTGAATTAGTGTCTTTAGAATACCACAATCCATAATCAGCAGTCCTACTAACATATCTGATGACCCTTTTAACAGCAACTAAGTGTGACTCTTTTGGATTTGACTGGTATCTAGCAGAAAGACCTACACTAAAGCAAATGTCAAGTCTACTAGCATTTAAGTAAAGGAGACTCCCAATTATACTCCTATACAAACTGGGATCAATAGAGGTGCCACTGTTATCTTTAGTCAATTTTACATTAGTTCGCATGGGCGTCCTCAAGTGTTTGGCATTCTCTAAACCAAATTTCTTCACTAGGTTTCGGGCATACTTGCTTTGTGAGATAAAAATCCCATCCACAAGTTGCTTAACCTGCAATCCAAGGAAATAATTCAGTTCACCAACTATGCTCATCTTAACTCCTTTTTCATCTGACTCACAAATTCATCTATCTTACCTTGAGAGGTAGAATCAAACACAATATCATCAACATAAATTTGAGCAACAATAATCCCAGTTTTGAACCTCCTAATGAACAATGTTTTATCCATTCCCCCTCTCTTGTAGCCCTTTTCAACTAGAAAATTTGTCAATCTCTCATACCAAGCTCTGGGAGCTTGTTTCAACCCATATAAAGCCTTTTTCAATCTATACACATGATTGGGGTGGTGAGGATCTTCAAAACCCATGGGTTTCTCTACAAACACTTCCTCATTCAATATCCCATTTAGGAAGGCACTCTTAACATCCATTTTGTACAATTTGAACCCTAATAGGCAAGCTTTGGCTAACAACAACCTAATTGATTCAAGCCTAGCTACTGGTGCAAAGGTTTCATCAAAGTCAATGCCTTCTATTTGGGTGTACCTGTGAGCAACTAACCTAGTCTTATTCCTGGTAATGTTACCAAATTCATCAGATTTATTTTTGAAAATCCATTTTGTACCAATAACATTGGAAATATTAGGCCTAGAAACTATGGTCTACACATCATTTCTCACAAACTTTTCTAGCTCATCCTGCATAGCACTTATCCAAAACTCATCAAGTAAAGCTTCTTTAACATTTTTGGGTTCAATTTGAGATGTGAAACATACATACTTGACCATATCTCGGTAATTCACTCTCAGTCTGTCTCTTGTACACCTTCCATCATTGATATTTCCAACGATCTCGTCAGTTGGATGGTTTTTCTGAACCCTAGATGTTGGTCCTCTTCTGATTGGATCAACAATGTCAAAGATTCCATTCACTGTATCTGCTGGTTTTGTTGCAGAAGTCACTGTGTATGCTAGTTCTGTTGCAGAAGTTGTTGCAACATCTTCAGCAATGTCATTCTCAGCAGCAGCATTCTCAGGTAACAGATCTCCAGTATTATTGCCAGCAGTAATTTTCTCAGGTAACAAACCTCCTTCCTGTATTTCCTGTTCTTCAGCTTCCTCAGTGAAGCTGGTTATAGCTTCTTCCTTGGAAAGATCTGCAAAATCCTTGTAATCATCAATCACAACATTAGCAGATTCCATAATAGTCTGGGTTCTCATATTGTAAACCCGATACGCCTGACTATTATTGGAATATCCAAAAAATACTCCTTCATTACTCTTAGCTTCACACTTACCTAGTTGATCCTGGTCATTGAGAATATAGCAAATACAACCAAATACATGGAAATAGCTCAAGTTAGGTTTCTTACATTTCCAGATTTCATATGGAGTTTTAGTTGTACCGGTCTCAGATAGACTCGGTTAACAGTGTAGCAAGCAGTGTTGATGGCCTCAGCCCAAAGCCTTAAGGTGAGTTTTTTAGAATTCAACATCACCCAAGCCATCTCTTGAAGAGTCATATTCTTTCTTTCAACAACACCATTTTGCTAAGGTGTTTTTGGTGCAGAAAACTCATGGGCTATGCCATGCTTATTGCAAAAATCAGTAAAAACAGAGTTTTCAAATTCTTTACCATGATCACTCCTAATTCTTACTATTTTTCCAATGTTGCAATGCTTTTCATTTTTCAGTTTGATGCACAGATTTTTAAAAACCTCAAAAATATCTGATTTTTCTCTGATAAAATCCACCCAAGTGAACCTAGACAGATCATCCACACAGACAAAAATATACTTCTTACCAGCAGTGCTTTCAACCTGTATTGGTCCCATGAGGTCCATGTGTAACAGCTCCAGCACCTTTGTTGTAGTAATCTGTTGCTGCACTTTGTGAGTTGCTTTTACTTGCTTGCCGAATTGAGAGGGTCCACATACACCTGGTTGCTTCTGTCCAAGATTGGGAACTCCTCGAACAATACCTGTACTCACAATTTTTGTCAGATTTTTATAATTCAAATGACCAAGCTTTTGATGCCATAATTCTATTTCATCAAAAGAGGATTTGTGACTTGTGTGTGAGTGCAACAACATATAGCAGTTGTCTGATGATCTAGATCCTTCCAAAACACAATGTTCAGTTTTGTTAAACACTTGACACTTGTCCTTAGTGAATCTAACAAGAAGTTGTTGATCACATAGTTGACTAATGCTAATTAGATTACCCTTTAGTCCTTCCACATGCAGCACATTTTTCAGCCTTGGAGGCCCATCTACACCAAGTGTTCATTTGCCAAGAGCACGTCTTTTGGCACCATCACCGAAGGTTACATGACCAACTGAGCAGCTTTGGTAATTTTTCAAAATATCCTTTTCACCTGTCATATGCTTGGAACAGCCACTATTAAAATACCAAGAATCAGTAATACATGCCTTTAAAGAGGTATAAGCAACAAAGCACCAAAGTTCAGATTTTCTTATCCAGATTTTCTTTGGCAAACTTTTCTTCAAATCAGTTTTTAATTTAGGTGTCATTCTTGGTTGATTGAAAAACACGCCCTTCTTCAATGCTTTAAAAAATTTAAAGCATCTAGGTCGAATATGTCCAGAAAATTACAATAATGACAAATATGAACAAAACCATATGAGTTATGCCTAGAGATCAAGGGGACAGATTTCTTACCAGAGAAAGAGCAAGATTCGGATGCTGGTAATTCTTTTACAAAAGTTGTCCTTGAAGTGGAACCTTCACCAATGTAGCATATGCCATGATGATCACCACTAGACTTTCCAAGGGAAAGTAAGTGATCTATTTTGGTGGTGCCTGAGTTAAGCATCTTAAAAGTCTTCTGAAGATTGCTCAGCTCAGTCCTGGTTTCCTAAAGGTTCTTTCCTTTACAGCAGCAAGATATTCATAGTTAGTTGCAGTCCTCTTTATTTTCTCATTTTCATTGATAAGTTCAGCAATTTTCTCTTCGAGAGTCTTATTCTTTTTACAGACCTTAATCCGCATGTTGTACATCTCCTTGTATGCCTTTTGAATAGCATCAATGCTCAGGTCTTCATCATTGTTGCTGCACTCAGATTCAGAATCAGTTTTGACTGATTTAGAATCCTCATCATCTGTCAAGCTTATTGCAGGAGATGTTGCAACATTTCTTTCAACAGCACAGTCAGGAGCCTCTTGACTTGTGATAATATTCAGTGAAACAAGATTGCTCACATGCTCTCCATCATCTTCTTGGCTTCCATCTGACTCCTCATCACTCCAGGTGGTGTTTAAGGATTTACCATTTTTCTTGAGTGTATTTGCACACTCGCTTCGAATGTGCCCATAGCCTTCACACTCCTGGCAATGTATTCCCTTCCCCCTTTTCTTAGCATCAAAAGGGTTGGCAGTAACCTTGTTTTTCTGAAAATTGTTGAATTTTTCAGAATTAGCTGTTGTACTCCTCCTGTTCATCTTTTTTAGAATTTTGCTGAAATTCTTGGTTAGTAAAGCAAGAGCTTCATATAGATCTTCTTTGTCATCAGACGCTTCTTCTTCAGTGGGACTGTGAGCTTTAGCTTGAAAGGCAATGCTTTCTCCTTTTTGTTTTGCTTCAGATTCATCTCAAAGGTTTGCAATGAACCCATGAGTTCATCCAATCTCATATTGTTCACATCTAGAGCTTCTTCAATGGCCGTGACTTTGTATAAAAATCTTTCTGATAATGACCTTAGGGTTTTTATTACAAGCTTTGTCTCCGAATATTTTTCACCTTGGGCAAAGGCCTTATTAGCTATGTCACATAGCTTAGAGTTGAAATCAGCAATTTTTTCATTCTCAAGCATCCTCAATCTTCGAACGTGTAGCCAACATCTAGAGCTTTGAGAGTCTAACGGTTGTGGTTCCTTCATGAGCAGCCTGCAAGATGTTCCATGCATCCTTAGTTGATTCACATGTAGAGATCAGCTTAAATTGATTAGCATCAACACCATTGAAGATTGCATTCAAAGCTTTTGAGTTGTTGTTGGCCGAACTGTCTTCATCAACGGTCTAAGTCTCCTCAGTTTTGAGAACGACATTTTTCTCATCGTCCGTGGTGGTAGGATGCGTCCAGCCAGTTAGAACAATGCACCATGCCTTTTCATCAATTGCCTTGATGAATGCTTTCATCCGAGCTTTCCAATACGAGTAGTTTGTTCC
>JAUPMG010000017.1:18025421-18042237 GCA_031762675.1 Pachysandra terminalis | reverse complement strand
GAAAAAGGTAGCAACATGTGCCAATAGTGGCTAAGGTCGTGGCCAGAAATGGCAAGAAGAAGTTCTCCTCTCCTGCAATTTTCAATTTTTGATGTTACAAAAAGCATTGTAATGGATGCTTAATTTATCTATCAACAACCAGAAGAGGTAAATGAAAAAAGGAACAAGGCCTAGATGAGCTCCCCAAGGTTGCATATGCACAACTCATCCAACCTTCTATCATACAAAAACTGATAATACTAACCTGTAAATGAAGTGATTCACGGCAACAACAAAGATCAAAATGATACAGTAAAGAAGGAATATAATGTTGCTGTACTTCTCTGCCAATTGCTCTGGTGTATAAACTGAAAAAGATGAGTGATAATATTAACTTTTGGTCTGTCTGCTGTTGGGGGAACCAACAAAATCCACGTATTATCTAGAGCACCAAACAATAGACAATTTACTGATGACCCCGCTGCACATGTGATAAACAACATTTACAGGGTTGTATCTAGCTAAACCAAGACTTTATTATATGATTGAAGCCATCCACTCTACTGTCTTTCATTTGATTAAAGAAGAAAATATAATGAATGAACCAGAAAAAAAAAATTATGTAGAAGGAATTGCTATGATTAATTTCAGTGGTAGCATGCCCTTGGAGGGATCAAAGATGATGAATTGAACCACTTTACACGAGTCCCACATCTACCATTGATTGCTAGTAGGCTTGTCCCTGGTAGTCAGCACCAACAGACCTAAATGCTCTCTAAATTCCCTAATAGGCTTCTTCTTCTTTTTCCCTAAATTCTTTTTTTTCTTTTCTTTTTTGTGTGTTGTTGTTGTTGGGGTGTGAGAGCGCATGTGTTGGGGTATATGTTTATTTGTTATTTCATAGTGGTGACATTCAGCACTAGGAAAATAATTAATTTGCAGATATTGTGCAACAAGTAATGTTTTGCATCAGCAGCAGACTAACCGAATCAACAGCAGTTCGTTTTCAAAAGTGAGTAAGAGTAAAGTACCAGGTGACTGGTGATTGCCAAAAGCAACAAGAAAGATGTTCCCGAGAACAATAAAAGTTGTGGCAACCAGTACTCTGTAAAAGGAGTAAACATGATTATTGAAGTAAAAAATAACTACGAAGTCATAATTCTGAATGCAACAATTCTCACTTCAGATCTTGACATACTTGACTGTCACCATCTTGTGCAAAACAAAGTAAGCAAATGCAATGTTCGAAACAAATTGAATAGATCCCAAAGCAGCGAGCAGTGACTGCATGGGGAAAGAAATTATTTAAAAAAAAAAAAAAGAAGAAGAAGGATACAGGAGTAAAAAAGAATTAAGAATGAAACACCACTAATTTCAAAATCCAGTATCTCGTCAAATCTAAGCACCACTTGCATCAAACCTCCAGCGAAGTCTCAAATCGAGAATATGCTTTCACTTTGATTTAATGTATCTCAAATTACTGTTTGAAGGACATCTGATACCGACCTGAGCAGCATATCCAAAAGAAATGAAGTTGAGACAATTCCCAAGGGTGAAAAATAGAAGACCTGCATACCAGGATTCTCAAATTTAAGGCTTAAGCTTGAAAGAACTTTCAAAGGATCCATCTGAACCAGAGATAAAAAAATTTAGATATAAGAAATAAATAATAAAGAATCAAGCACCATTTGACTGAATATTACCAAGTCTCCAAGTTTGGAAATACATGATTGGCTTCAAGATAAGCTTGCTATTTGTTCCATCATTGTCTAGCGTAGAGCTCCTTTCCCTCTGCATGAAATTCAGTTAGAAGTGTGGAAAAAAAAAAAGCAACACAATGCATAGTTCAAAAAATAATGTAGACATAATAGCTATTATTTCTCAATACCCGCCACAAGACTTGGCAAATAAAAATCAACGGAATGCCTAGCAGAAAGAAAGATGGGCGGGGGGAAGTCTTATCTTCGTATCATTTGCAGCACAGAAGAAACCAATACCTATGATTTTCTAGTACTAACATGCAGACAACCCAAATGATAAAAAGAAGGGTGATTATACCAATTGCAGAACAACCAAAACAATGTCATTAATTGATCAGGTGTAAATCAACACTATCCATTGCATGTCCTCACAGCAATGAATAAATTAATTAAAAAGTCAAAAAGTTAAGTAAATGATTATACCAATTGTAGCACAACAAAACAATGGAACTAAATGACAACTGTAAATCAACACCATCCATTGCATTAACCCAGAGAAAAAGTTAATTAAAAAATTAAAATAGCACTGGGAAGTACTGAATAAACAGGTTAAGTCAACATGGAGCTCTTGGGAGTCAACAAGTTATATATGAACACAAAAACAACCAGGTATTGAATAACTAAGATTTTCATTTAGTACCCAAGATATTGATTTAAGATGAATTTATAGGCAAATTAGACAAAAGAACCAACAGAAGGAAGCAGAACGCATATATAACTAGACACTGCACTTTAAGATGTGCTAAGAAAAAGTCGAGTGCTTAACACTAGAAGTCGTGAGGAAACAAATAACAAAAAGGATAGCTTTCTTTGGGGTGATTGCCGATGAAGGTTATTCTCATGCAAATTTTTCCATTCCCCAGTTGTGTTTACTCTTGGTTTACCTACTAAAGCATGCACTTAGCATCTACTTGAAAAGTTGGCAGGTAGTAACAACACAAAACTGTTGGATTACGGAGCAGAAAAAAACATCGATAGTAATGACGAAAATGTAGATGAAACAATTTTGAAATATCGTGCAAATTAAATAACTCAGGAAATATGAAAGAATCTTCACACTAAGTAACAAAGCAACCAAATGCACCAGGAATGAGCCAAAAATGAACACACGAAAATGGCAGGGAGGAACAGTGCTGGGAACATGGTTCCAACAAAATAACGGATGTACCTGGAGATGACCCAATTTTAGAAGGTTTGTCCCAAAGTTTATGGAAAGACTCCCAAAAAGGTTGATAAATGCACCGATAACCCACTCCCCCATGGATCAAGTATGTTGAAGTGCTCCTAAGTGTAATTGAAATATGATCCTGTGCTTTCGAAGGTACTGATTATCACACAACACTGATTTAGCAGAAAAGTCGCCACGGAACAAACAAATTCTCCATAATCCATCTCTGAAGTTGATCATCCCATTTGCATATGAGCATGGAAGCACCGTTTACCTCAACCTGCACATGCTTATGGTTCAAATCAAAAATGATTTCCCTGAAGAAACAAGAATCAGAAGAATTACAAAATTTAGGCTACAAAATTATTGTTCGATAACAAACATGCTAACAGATCCTAAACCTCCTCAGTCCCCCAATAATAAGATTAAAAAAAAAATGATAACAGTAAAAAGAAAAAAATCTTTGATCTAAGAGGATTGCACGGATTACAATAAAACCAATTGTAATCCAAAATAACAAGCCTAATACATTTTCAAGAAGCACCGAATCTTTGACGGATGAACTACAATTTTCTCCGCACAAGTAATTATCCGGTGCCAGTTGCAGTCGAGATTACAAACGGAATTTCATTGTAAAATTCACCGTTAACAGAGATTCGACAAAATGGAAGTTCATCGCTAGATGAATAAATCAACAAGACATACGCAATGAGCAAAACTACATTAAGAACAGCACGCATCAGAAGTCCCTTGGCTCATTTGCATCGTTATTCAAAAACACATCATAGTTTCAGCTAAAGTAAAAAAATAAAAATAAAAAAAATATCAGATCAAGCTTGATAAGGCATTGCCTAATGCAAACGGTTCCTCGATCAATCAAAGTCAATCGAACCAGGAATCCAGATAACATAACAAAATCATCTGTTAAGAAAATCGAAATTCTCAAAGAAGAGAAAGAGAGAGAGAAACGGTTTTTCGGATTGAAAGTATGTAAGAAGGAACTTCAACAAATTTACCTTCAAAATCTCTGTGAAAGAGATACATCAGAATCCAGAGAGCGCGAGCGATGGAAGAAACCGGACTTCCAATGAGATGGAAGAAAAAAAACCCTAGTTTCATATGTTGCAGAGAGAGAGATGGGAAATGCAGGAGGTTGGAGTTGGACGCACACTTCTTTGTGCGCATAATCGTGTGATACATACCGACCGCATCTCCCGCCGTACTCAACCGTCGGTGCGTATATTCTTATTTCTTCGTACGTATTTTATTCCATTTTTTAAAGGGTAAATTCTACGAACCTCCTTTGAGATTTGGTATAATACCCATATACCTCCTTATCCTTACAAATATATCATTTACCATCTCTATTCGGACATAAACCTCTCTTACACTAATTGTAGTAACGGAATTCAATGAAAATCATCAATTTTTATATATTTTAAACTATATTACTCTTGTATTTAAACCTACCACCCCACCTTCCACCACTACTATCAATGATGCTTGTGGCGATGGTGGTAGATGGTGGTGATGGCAACGGTGGTGGTGGTGTAATAGGTTTAAGTATAAAGACAAAATAGTTTAAAGCGTATAAAATTGATGATTTTTGTTAAATTCCGTAAAAAAGGTTAATATCCAAATGAAAATATTAGAAGGATGTATTTGTCCTTTTGAGAAGGATAAAAAAAATATATAAATATTATACCAAACGTTGTGGGAGGTTTGTGAAATTTATTATTTTCTTATTTTATATTTGATTTATTAAGCTTTAATTTACTTACAATTTACTTCTCGTGCATTTGTAACTGACAGAAGGCGATTGGTAGTGGGTAATCGGTCATTTGATTTCTTATTGGTAAAAGGTATTCTGCTTTGTCTACTAGTACTAGTGAAACATGGATTTCGTGGATTGATGGGTGTAAACGGGTCAGTTCTTATTCGAATTCATTACGGCTCTTTAAATGGATACAAGAAACATTTTCAGTGAAAAATATATTTTTTCCTCCTTTGTGTTATTACTTGACTTTTTAAAGGTAAATAATTTTCATGTCTTTTGTTGTAAAATTTGTATACTTTTTTGAAATTGTTGTGAAGTATTGGATTATGAATGTGGTAAAAGTGTTCGAAGACAAGTTATTTAGCCAGGCATCGACTACAATTGGCGTTACCTTCGACAAAGTCATAAGAGTGTCCTTCGAAGTATTGTAATAGTAAAGCGTATAAATAAGTCTTGCGAATCCACGTAAGTCATAAGAATAATACATACAGGAAACGTAACAACGTGTCTCCGAAGTACTCTTCAAGCCACTTCTTGATAAAACGTATACAAGTAAGTCCTGCAAATCCACGTATGCCATTCGCATGACACATACAGGAAAGGTGATAACATGTTTGTGAATAACTCGTTTCTTAGGATACTTCAGAGTTAGGAAAGTCTGAAATCAAGTTACTTCTTCAAAAACAATGTAATCGTGTTACATATCACTACATTCATGAGTAATACAGTGCCATGATTGAAAGAAAATTGACATTTGAAACAATAAAGAAGCAGTTGCAATTGCAGTAGTAGTTTAAGTAGCAACTTGACAACCAAGGTTATGGTTGTCTATTTTGTAAACACTTGTAGGCAACAATATATGAAATACATTTTAAACACTTATCTAATCGCACATTATATTAAAAAAATGAGACTAAGAACCAAACTTAAACCAAGTTAGTTAATTACTGTTCTCATGTCAACCTGTATTCAGGTTTATTGTTCGGGAGACAGTATCCCATTTAATGAAGAAGGTTTTTCAAGTTCAATTACTTTAATTTCGCTCTCTATGACGAAAAAAAGAAGAAGATAGATGAACAACACACTACCTTTGCCATTTTGTTGAAGTGGATGTTTTGATCCTTCAACGACGGCACAATATAAATAGCATACATTATGATGGAGTTTTTAAATGAGAGAGTTAAAGAGACTAAAAGAAACATTAAGTAAACATCTAATTAAATAAAGCAGTGTGAGTTTGTGGCTTCTGTTGTGGGGACAAGGTGCACCCAACCCCACCTTTATGATCCTCTCACCTGATAATTCTGAAATCTAAATAAACTTCCTTACAATTCACAACAGACCTAGACAACACCGCAACACGGAGACCCAAGACATATATGACACAAACACTCAAATAAATGCCCGGAGAAGGTAGGACCAAAGACCAACTGACACCCACATAAACAAACAACTCATGATGCTCCATATTTCATATGCAGCCAATCGACCCTCACACTCTCTAAATACCCTGCTATTACTACCTCAGCAACTTTTGAAATGCTTAAATGTTGGATAACGGAGAGAACATGCTCAATCCTACACTGGCTCAAATATTGATTTCCCATTTGCCTTTTGCCCATAACTGATTCAAGGTCACATGTCAAGTTCTATTTCATTGCATCAAGAAGATCCTGCACAATTAAGTCCCAGAATCAGAAAGAGGAAGAAGATGTGAAATTTGAATTGTTTATCAGCACATAATAAAGGGAATGTTGTTGTAACTTAAGGACCTTTTAATATTTTTTTCTCAATTATTCTGGAATTGTGCAAAGCAAAGTTTTCTATATTGTGACCTGAAATTCATTACAAATGTTTCCTTATAATTCATAACACTATGTTTTCGTGATGATCATTTCGAGTGACAATCTTGAAGGTTGACTTCAATTCACTTATATGATTATCCCTAAAAGGTGATATGACTTTGGGATAATAAATTGGTCATTTCGAGATGCTATCTCAAAATGCTTAAAATGACTATTTCAAAATACAACATCAAAATGACATTATGTTGATAACCTCGTTATACGAGATATTATTATACTTGTGATGACGAATTGACCCTGTTGAGGTAGTTAACCTATAGATGACTCCTTAATGTCTTACTTGTATATGATCAAAGAAATTCTTGAAATATAACACTTCTAAGGTTGTCCTTCGAAAAGATATTGATTTAAGGTCCATCTCAGGTAGATCCTCTAATTATATATTGTTTTCGAAACAATTCTCCCAGGTTAAATGGGCTTTCGAAATATATTACTCTGAGAATATTCTTTCAACAATAGTGGGCTTATAGAATTTCGAATATACATTATTAATTTGTAATAAAATGTATAGTTACATATTTGACCTTGACAGGTGTCACTTTATCATTGACTTGAATCAATTTTCAAATTGGCTCATCATCACCACCACTAACTATAGTGGCTGAACCACCACAATTACTACCACCACCGCCACTGCCACCACCATCACCGTCGCCACTGCCACCGCCACCGCCACCACCACCACCAACGTCACCACCACCACCACCACTACCACATCGTTTACAAATTGATTGGAAAAGCCTAAACCCAACCCAATTAATAGACCGATCAACCGTTTAATTGGGTTGGATTCGGGGATTGAGGGGTCAATTAAAAAATTGTCAGTTCTAGACGACAAGATCCGACCGACCTACCAACCCGTTCGAACCTATCAGATATTTTAGAGGGTTCGAATTAACAAAGACAAATGATAACAAGATTGCAAGTCAATTTTTGTGATTATTTTCACGTACTCCAACAATAAAAAAATAACAACTACTAATTTTCTACTATATTTTCTAATTTCCAACCAAACAACTGAAAATTATAATTTTCTTGAAGATATATTACAATGTAAAATAATTTAATTGTGAAAATGTTTTACGTCTATCCAAACGGAGCCTACTTTCAAGTTTTCTAATCCTGTTCCCAGTCAAATTAACCTATAACCGTGGGACCCAAACCTTAGTAAACCACATGTTCTTTCATGATTGGTACGCTCTACATAGGAAATACCCAGTCGAAGCACCCCCTCCCTTTTTTTTTTTTGAGGTTTCTAATTTCGCTCTTACCGCTCATACTTTCTGTGCTTTCCCGCGATCTGTTTCAAAGACAAAACAGAGAAATGGAAATACGTGGAGAGTCTGGAGACGAAGAAGAAGATACTTCCATTCCCGACTATCTCGATGTGAACGGGTTTCCATCAATTCAGCTATCGCCGGAGTCGGAATACGAAAAGGAAGAACAGAAATTGGATAACGATAGCTCGATCGTAGCCGGTGGAGAGAGCTTCGCCTCCGATTTCTATCGCAGCGGAACAGATTGGTTCTCCTTGCTGGAGAGGAATCCAGGAAAAGAAATTCATTTGGAGAGAAAGCTAAAGCAGACAGATCTTTTACAGTTGTGGGGCTTCAAAAAGCCGGATGGATCAAATCCGAAACTTAGGGTTTTGTCTCCTATCCCAACGAAGACGAAGCCGAAACTTCTTCGTTTCAGGAAGAGGAGCTACGTAACGGGAGGCAATCAACGTCGTGTTTGCCCCTTCTACAAGAAAATTCCCGGTGTGTCTCTCACACCCATCCACACACACACATATATTCTGAATGGTTTCGAAGGAACTCTTGAAGAACCACATTCCATGGCTTATGATTAATAGCATAAATGTTTTCATTTAGAAAAATTACCTTTGTCGTTACTCATGGAATCAGAGATGTAATTTTGATCAAGGGAATGATTTTTCAATTCCTGTTCAATTAAGAACTCTGAACAGGCCCTTTTTTTACACGAGGCAGCTCAGGTGAAAGCGCGAAAAACACCTATATTTTGCCACCTGAGCTTCTATTAATGGTATGAATTTTAACCCCAATCGAAAAACAGTGAGTGACAGAAAGCCAAATAGTTGAGATAAAGGTTTTTGATAGCTATGATGATCTGAGAAACTCGCGGGATTATTTGCACGATTCAACTTTTTTGTTGGTTGACACTGGCTGGACAAGGTTGTTGTGCTGCTTTTGAATCTCGAGAGGTTCCTAGTTGTTGATATCAAAGGTTAATTTTATAATGTCGGTAAAAAAATGAGGAAATTAAGTATATAAGATCTTTCATGTGCATGAAATACTACATCATGATTTGTCTTTCGACGTAGAAGCAGAAAAGCAAGATCCTCTACATGGGAAGGCTCATTTGTTAACATTAGTTAGATAACAATGCGGGTGGTGATTTCCCTCCTGCAAAATGTACTTGCCTGCTTACTATGATAACAAAATGCTAAATAAATCATCGATTTGATAGAAGTGGGTTTTCTTGTTCTCAAATGTGAAGAGGCAAGCTCCTTTATGTGGGAATGATATTTTATTCGTCGTTCATTAGCTAAAAATGTGGGACTTCATTACCTCGTAAAAAAAGCACCTGTTTGCATATTCTCAAGTGCCTTTATGTTGGAATGATCTTTTATTGACATTAATTAGCTAACAATTGGGGGATACACTAGAGATGTGTGTAGTTTTTTCTGTGGTCTGGTTAGACTAGAGTTGGTTTTCCCAAGGGATGGAAGATCATTTGTAGTACAGTGGCGTTTTCCTATGTTGGAGAAGAGAGGGCAATTGATGAATAGGGTGGTGGAATTCGCAACATTATGGTCGATATGGTTGGAGAAAAATAGGAGGATTTTTCCAGATGAGCGGAGATCTTTACGAGTTATGTTGGATGCGATTATGGGTATGGTGGCTTCATGGGTCAGTATCTTACCGGAGGTTATCTATTTCAGATATTATCAGGATGTGGGGAACAATAACCTTTAATATGGTTGGGGAATAGATGTACTGATTTTCTTTTTTAGATGTCTTTTCTCTTCTTTTTTACTCTTTTGGATTACTCCTTGTAATCTGTTTTTCTCCCACCTCTTTTGATATTTAATGAAATTCTGTTACCTATCAACAACAACAAAAAAAACCTCATACAAGAAACGCGTGCCTGCTTACTAAGGCACAACAAAATTCTAAACAAAATGCCAATTTAATGAAATCAGGTTTACATGCTCTTAAGTGTGATTATTGCAATTGATTTATTATGAACGTCCTCTTACTGTCTTATGTTTGCAGGGACACCCTTCACTGTTGATGCATTTCGTTATGGTCTTATTGAAGGATGCTCAGCATATTTTCTGAGCCACTTTCACTCTGACCACTACGGTGGTTTGAGCAAGGGCTGGTCTCATGGCCCTATCTACTGCACTCCTCTCACTGCTCACCTTGTGAGAATGTGCCTCTTGGTAAACCCAGTGTAAGAAATTGGTTCTGCTGCCTCGATTCTTTGCTAGAATAATTAATGTTATATTGTTATATTCTTATTATGTTATAAGCTGCTGTTTCCATGATTGATCTGTTTAAGTGGTTCCGTTTCCAGATTCATCTGTCCATTGGAATTAAATACTGAACATGACATTGAAGGAACCAAAGTGACCTTGCTGGAAGCTAATCACTGTCCTGGTGCAGCTCTGATTCATTTCCGCCTTGGGGATGGACAGTGCTATCTGCACACTGGAGATTTCAGAGCTTGTAGCCTAATGCAATCATATTCCCTTCTTGTAAACCAACGAGTAAATGTGCTTTATCTCGACACCACTTATTGCAATCCAAAGTACAGGTAAAAAGCTTCTCTGTTTAAGCTTATTTGCTTTCAATTCGTACAGTTATATTTAGCCATTTGAGTGAGATAAAGTGTTGCTACAGGTTCCCTTCCAAAGAAGATGTGCTGAGTTATGTCGTGAAGATTACCAGGAACAGTCTTAAAAATCAACCAAAAACCCTTGTCATTGTTGGGGCATACAGCATTGGGAAAGAGTGTGTATATCTTGCAGTATCTAAGGCATTAGGGGTATGCTAATTTACACTTTTTCTGATGTTGCTAATGCATGAGTTTGTTATTGTGAGAGTGTGTATTCAACCGTGTTTTCCACTTTTACTAAGCTGAAAATGTCCTTGTTTTTTGGTTCTAAGGTACAAAAGATTTTCCAGAGATCAATTAGTATCTCTGAAGTTCAGGATCAGAATTACCAGAGATCTTGGTTAAGCCATTTGGGTATCTAGACAACCAAGTTACCCTCCTAAAGCGTTGATTGTGTCAAGATGGTTTGACAAGTTTCAAGGAATTAATGGCCAATTTGAATTCTTAACCTGCTCTTGATAGCAGATATGTTTTAGAATCATATCAAAGGAAAAACATGCTAATAGGTAGATGTAGTTTTCACTGTAGTTACTAAAGTTGAAGTTCTTGTATTGTTCTTTTATGCTTCCTCATCTTTGTTAGTGTTCTCACATCAATTATTGATTAGGATGTCACTGGGTGTTTATATGAAAAAGAATGCACAATTTGTTTTTATCTTAGTGTCAGGTAGTGTCCAGTCAAAGATCCTGTTCTCCTCCGATGAAAAAAAGGAACAAAAAAGGGAGGGAACAGAAATGTTGATCTTTTTGAAGTCTGTTTCTGAATCTGAAAACCCAGGTTGAAGTTATAATGATATAGTAAATGCTGTTTCTGTGCTTCAGGTTAAAATATATGCAAATGCTTCAAGGAGGCGAATTCTGCAGTCTTTTGGTTGGCGTGAATTGTCTGAGAAACTTTGTTCACACGGAGAGGAAACACCTCTTCACGTTCTACCTATATCATCCCTGCAACCCGAGGTCTGAAACCTAATCACTCCTAATTTCCTTGGAGGGTTCTATTCATGTGTTATAATCAATTAAAACTCTCCTGTAATCCAGACTCTAAAGCGTTACATGAAAACCTACCTGCATCAATACTCGGCAGTTCTGGCATTCCGACCTACTGGTAAAAAATATCTATAATTGCAACTGATATTGCTTTTGATTGCATCTGATTAAGATTTTCAATTAAATAGTGTTGTTGGTATATAAATTACAAGTAATTTACATTGGTTGTTGACATTGTTTAGGATCCTTTTGCTTGTTCTTTCTTTATGTGTTATTTTTCTAGGCTGGACATATTCTGCAACTATCGGTAATCAGCTGGATCTAATCAGACCCCTTTCTAAGGACAACGTTATGATTTACGGTAAGTTGTACAATCTGATAATGATAACCAGAATCCTGATTCGTACTTATTGGCATTTCTACAGTAGCACATCTGCTTTTCCCCCCCCCCCCCCCCCAAAAAAAAAAAAAAACCAAGAGAAAAAAAACAAACAGCTCTAGTTATGAAGAACAAGTCTTGACACCTTTGTTTATATTTCTATAGGTGTTCCTTACAGTGAGCACTCCAGCTTCCTGGAAATGAAAGAATTCGTTCAGGTCAGATGCTCTCTTCTTAGATCATTCTATGTATCGTGTTTAGCTATAATGTAGATGAATTATCCATTCAGATCTCACTTTCAGTGTGTGGTAACTAATATCTTCATTACCATAACCCAGTTTTTGAAACCTAACAAGATAATTCCGACTGTCAATATTGGGAATGCTGCTAGTCGAGACAAGATGCAATCCTATTTCCGGGAGTGGCTGAAAGCTTAAAACATTCACAAGACTCAGTTCCAAATTCAAAGATTGAGCCAGTTCCATTGGGGATTTGGTAAACCATCCACTTGACTCAGAATCTTACACTATTCGAAGGCTGGACCAACAGTTCCAACTCAATAAATTATGTCTGCAGTAGAATATCTGGTATTTTCAATCAGGATCAGTTAAAGAGATTAGCTGAGATGCTGATGGATTCGTTGATGCTGTAGTTCAACATTGCGGAGATTGATTACATAAAAGCACTTTGGTGGTTATAATGTGGCTTTAATTTATTTCCCCGAGAAATCATTGCACACGCTTGTGAACAGTATTGTATTTCCTTTCATTCAAGGAAATTACAATACTGGAGTTCGAATCCCACTAGAAGCTCTCGTGGCTAGGGTTTTACCATATTTGCTCCCACCCCGAAGGTGGATTAGTCCCACACCCAAGTGGGTGTGGGGACACCACGTGGTTAAGACCAAAAAAAAAAAAAAAAGTTTTTTTAATTGAAAGCAATTGTTGAATTCTTGTTTTTTGTATTCAAACTTCTTTACTATTTAGGCCGCCAAAGAGCCCAACCATCAAGAGAAAAATAGAGAGCATCTACTTTTAAAAGGCATACGTTTGAATACTTCCCTTGTTTTTAAATTTATTTGCCTATAGATAAGAAGGGGCTTTTGTTTTTGCTTCTATCATTAGTTTGGATGTTTCCTTGCAGTGTTTCGACCTGTGGTGACAAAGAATCAAAGATGGTCTCACCCCAATCACATCGGATCACAATTGTCATGGAAATTATACTCCAATGATAATAATAATTTTAGAGGAATGATACGTGGGATACACGTGTATGGGTGCGGTACAAGTACAACTAGGGATGTACAAACGTGTTGGCCTGTGCGATTTGGGTCGTGCCCAGGCATGGCAGGGCACGGCACGATAGGCCTTATCATGTCATGTTGGGCCTGAGTCATGCCACATTGTCACCGCAGCATGGCCCAATCATGATTAGGCGCAAGCATGAGGACAAAGCACGGACCTAGGCATGGCACGATAAATAATCAGATCGTACCGAGCCGGCCAGCATATAGATCCCTAGGTGCAACACATGCACCTATTAATCAGATTTGGCGCAAGCATGAGGACAAAGCACGGACCTCGGCATGGCACGATAAATAATCAGATCGTACCGAGCCGGCCAGCATATACATCCCTAGGTGCAACACATGCACCTATTAATTGATAGTTACAAATTAAATACTTTCTTCTAGTCTATCTATTTATATACACATGCGCGCATTTCATTGATAGTACCGATCCACCTCCAAATGCAATGGAAGAATGTTCCGTTTCCTAATTTGTTTTATTTTGTTTTGTTTTTTTTTTAATCCTTTCCGAAGAAGGCGCTCTTTGCTCAATTTAAAGTAGATTAAAGCGGTAAAACAAAACAAACAAACAACCCATTTATCGGTTCTTAGGCTAACCAGCCTTGTCGTTTCGGACGGTAAGCGAAAGCAACCTTCATTGTTCTTGTGCATAACGTGGGATCTCCGTTTCGACCTTCTGGTTGTACTGTACTGTAGTTTCAAGGAACCATTTTTCTTTTCAAGTTAAAGCTGACAGATTCTCCCACTCCACCCCCAAGAAAAAGAAAAAGCTGAGATTCGTGAGAGAGAGAAGGTGGATGTTACCTCCGTTTTCGGATTTAAAAGATTCCGTCCGAAACATGATGTCGGGACGGGAAGTTCCCTCTAAAACGCGTCACTTTCATACACAAATCTTCGCGCGATTTTCTTTTTATTTCTCTTTTCGCATTTTTAAAGTTGTTGTAGTGGACACGAGAAGACGTCTTACTCAGTCATGGTCGCTTGACTGTCCCCGTCGTCGGACCTGATGCCACATCAGCTGGTCTTCCTCGTCCTTTAACAGTCTTTTTCGGATCTCTGTCTCTCTCTCAATCCTTATTGGCTTAATCGCTGGCTTTGGCTGGACTGGAGAGAGAGTACACACCTGACAACACATTATTACCAGAATGCCTTTAATCTCTTTCCGTCGAATTGACCAAATTAGTCCTCTCTTATCGCATATTTATTACACCTTATAGGGCAATTGTCTCGTCGCATTATTATTAGGGCTGTAAACTAGTTGAGCTGAGCTTTGTCAGCTTGGCTCAAGTTCGTATATCTAGCAAGGCTCAGGTTCGGCCTAGTCTCGTTAAAAAATAAAAAAATTTAGGCTTCGGGTCAAGCCGTATTTTGCCCACCTCGACTCAGGCTTGTAATCGGCTCACAAAAAAATTGATTAATAAAAAACTAGAATAATTAAAAAGCTAAGATTAATACAAATGTAATTAATATTATGTAATATTGGTGATGCTAATTAAACTCTACTTTACACGTGATGCTTGCTTAAAAGTGAGTGTACACGTTTTTTGGGTATAACCGCATACACTTAAATATTCAATAAAGCTGTAACGGTTGTATAACTGTCTCTTTCACGTGCCAGCTGTCAGCAACTGCGTACGGCAATTAGACCGTTTGGTGAAAAGTGATATTTGAACCGTCCTTATCGCTAAAAAGGAAATAACTTCTTAGAGAAGCAACTTTTTTGAATTCCAGTTTGTGGGGGGACGCCACGTGTGCCAAACCTAACAAACGCGTATTTCTTCCCTTTTGAAATATTTTAAAGACTAAGGACTTATATTCTCACGACACACTACCTTCTTGTCACCCAAGAGAAAGAGAATTTGACTCATCCCTTGATGGACCTATTTTCCTCGAATGACGTATTTAGGGGCATGCCATCCTTAATAGATTCCTCAAAAAGTTAAGATTTCAATAAATCTTCGAAGTCACATCTATTTGCTCTTTAGAACAGACTTTGAGTGATTTTATTACCTACTTTTACATTCTAAAGATACTTTTACTCAAGGAAAGATCCTCGAGGAACTTTCTATACCTGCTAACTCAAGAGTCTTTCTTGGATCATATCCATAGACTCTGAAGGCCTATATTTGTGTTTTGTCTCAAATGATCACAAGACAGGGATATTCCTTCTCATCAAGGAAACTTCGATGGACAAATTCGAGGGACGACCTCGACGGACAGATCCGAGGGACAACTTCGACGGGCAATTCTGAAGGAGGTCTTTCCATGCCAACCACCTTTAGATGGTGAACCCGAAGGAGGTATGTTCCCTCCTACCAAAGGTGAATTCTAAAGATGAATATTCCTTCCTCTTAAGGCGAATTCGAGACTAACCACCTTGCCATGGTCAATTCGCCAAAGGGCTTGTCTCCCCCAAAAGACTAAGGATTTTGTCATCCTCGAAGGAGACAGACCTGGGTTTACCCCATCGAATACACTCTTTTATTCATCCGAATTACAAACCTGGACTCGAAGTCACTTTCATTCATTCTTATGAATTGATTTCGAGTCACATCTTGGGACTTTTACTTCTAGAAGCAAATCCCCAGTGTAAAAGGGCTTTAGAAGTTGAAAGCATGCCATCTTTAAATGTATTTCCTGAAGATAGGTTTCCCATGGACTTTGAGAACGTCCTCTCACTTCACTTTGAAGGAATTCGCATGTTTACTTCTGCTTTCATCCAAGTAGAAGGCACTCAGATTGGTTACTGTAGCTATGAACCTTAAGGGACTTCAAGACAGCCTCCTCTCTATAAGGACGATTGATCATGAAAACGAATTTCCTGATGAGACACTCAACCTCGAGTTCTCTACATGGGTAATTCAAGAATACATTGATCACCCTGTAAGTATATAGTTGTTTTTGATTTCCTTAGAAGGAAGATAGCCGGCAAAGGGAGCCCTCCTTCGAAATATACGAATTCAGTAAAGTACCTCGTACATTGAATTGTCTCCTAAAAATGTTGATTGAGACGGATTCTCAGAATGGGAAGCACGTGGTAAAAATCTCACCGACTTATAAATATCTGCTTTCTAACTTATCTAAAGGGGGTTTTGTCTTATCTGGAATGACAGCAGGAATGGTGACGTTGCTTTTGGGATTTGTATAAAAGTGACACGCGTCTCTTGATCCGTGTTGCTCAAGTTCCAAAACAACCTTTTGCAAAGCAATTTTTAAGGTTTGAAATGATTTAGTCTATTTCTCTGGAATTAACTTAGTCGTGTTGAAATACACGTGTCCTTCAAAGATATTATTCAGGACTACGAGTCACTCAGGATTTTCTTAGCACGTGAGGGTCCCTCTCTAAACGCTTAGCCGAGTGACACTTGTCCCATATGGAGTGGGAAACTCCCTACAAATACCAGAACCTATCCTCCATTGAAGAAGATCGGAGATCTGTGTTAAAACCAGAAAATTCTGAAATATGAAATAACAATGAGTAAAGTGTAGTGCCTTGAACACTTTAGAAGAGTTTCTCCTTTGTTTCATTTATTTAAATTAAATTATTATGTGCTTGTGTGTATAGTTAAGGGTTTAATTAGGCTTAGGGTGCTGTTTGAAAACAAATTAGTTAGATATGGGTCCTTGTGTAATTATCTGTGAAATGGGGTTTATGTGGTAACTTTTCAA
>JAUPMG010000017.1:17941171-17966420 GCA_031762675.1 Pachysandra terminalis | reverse complement strand
CATGAACTCATTGAGACCTTTTCATACAAAAAAAAAAAAAAAAAAAATCATTGAGCTTTACATAACTTATGGTAGTCATTTGAAGAAGAAAAAGAAGTAGAAGAAATGATAATTTATTTGAAGAAGATCAAGAAGAACAAAAAGATTGAAATTTAAAGTCAGTTTTGTAGACAGTAGTAGGTTCAACAATTCCAATAGCAGTTCCATGAGCATTAACACAGTTTGCAGTGACTTTTTCATATTTTGTTGAGATCAACTGTATAGATTTCAGCAATACTCCAGTGCAAGCCACAGATTTGCTGCAGTTCAAATTAATCGCCACTTCGGTGCTCGATGATCCCTTTACTCCAGTGCTCGATGTATTTCACCTCGCTTATATGCACGCCGATCCGCTGTAACAAAAACCAGCCACTAGTGTATTGATCAGTTCATTTTCTATCTCTATATACATACCTAGACACAAACATATCCATAATAGGAAGTAACATCTAATAAGGATTAATGAAAAAAACCTAAAGGAGGATCTGTATGAGAAGACTCACCAATTCTTCGCATTGACCCATTACGCTGCACTAATTCTGATCGATAATTTTCGGGTTTGCCACAGACATGAAGTAGATATTCTCAAATAAAACATCTCGAACGTAACCAGTTCCGACTTAAGAATAAGATAATAACATAAACATATGAGTTCATGCAGTTCATGTAGCAAGATAAAGCGATAATAGATCCTCGATGGATTTCTATTTATTTTTTTGAATAATTATGAACCTTCAACATGAATGAGAAGAAGATCAAGTAAACTTCAAATTCTTTTTTCCCTTGTGATAGAGGGGGTTTAGAGATGATTGGGGATTGTCATTATCTCATGCCGAGCCTTTCGAGAACTACAAAACATAGAGAACTATACCTGAGTGCAAATTGGGGTGTTTACACTTTCAAAAGCAAAAAATTACTTTCGGTAAACAAAACCAAAAAAATTTACTTTAGTGATGAGGAAGTGCTCTTCTCTCCTATTCAAGCAACTGCTATACGAAAAGTATTACTCTTTAAAGAATTTAGGATTGGCTAAAAAGTAATTTTGTGCTTAAAGTGGGAAGCAATAAAATATTGTTTCACTTAAGTTTAACAAAAAAAATGCCTTTTTACTTCTACATAAAAGTACTTCAGGCTAATAATTTTTCATCTTTTGGCATGCCGATTCGACCAACTTGAGACTTTGGCGTGCTGATTCAATCCACCAGAACTTACCTGTTTGTCGTTCATCAATTCCTTGGTCGACATGTTAGACTCAAAACCGACCACTGCTGACACCCCCATGCCCTTGATTGTCACACCTTAAGGATCACATAAACCTCCTAGAAGCGGACTTTCACCTGAGATGAAGATCTCCTCTCTAGCAAATCTAATATCAAAATAGCATACATTTAATCAGTATTTATCATAAAAAATACTTGACAGGATAGGTTCAGTCAATGAAAGACTCTTCTTAGAGTGATTCACATCATGTCAGACACTTGCGCCAAGTATCGGTGCCTTCTGGTATAAAACCGTCTTCTAGTGGCCTTATGGTGGGAGGGTACCGTGGGAGGTAGACATTTTCAAGGTGGTACATTCTAGGTCTCAGAATCCCGAAATAACCACTCCACGAGATAGAGCACGTCAAAAAAGGCTATATGGAGCTTCTGGGTCCCAACCGCGCTTGGCCGATGGCAGCCAACGTAAAACCAACATTACGCAAGGGGCTCTGGCAGCCCAAAGGGTGGGTGCCTAGTCCATTTGAGTGCCCCTGTACCCCCCTTGGTGGCATGTCCAGATGCCCTCTTGTGGCCACTAAGCTGTCGATGGTCGGAACATCCGGCTTTTTGGGTTTTGGACAAGTCTAGGTCCAGTTTTAACAGTATTTTCTTCTCATGCCAGAAACTTCTAGCTGAACATGATTCTTCTGTCCAATGGTCCAATAACCTGGCAGAGGTCTAATAACCTTACCAAAGACCTAATAACTTGGCCAAATGCCTCATGATGTAGTCAAACAATACCAAATGATCCGATTTGACCCAAAATGATCCAAACCATCAAGTATTATTTATGCCAACTGGACAATGACAGGGTGATGACATGGCAAATGGGTTGTCACATTATCATTACCGATGACATGGCACACTCGATCTCCAAAATTGACCATCAACACATGGATTAGAGAAACTGGTAACCGTTATAAGTTTTACTCGAGCTCAAAAACAAAAACTGTTGGAAATAAGATTAAAGAAAAAAATAAATTAACTATAAAATTAATATAAATAATCAGATTAATCTTAGATTCTAAATATTAAAATTTTAAATCCTAAATCTAAACATTAAGGAAACATGAACCTAAAGATTAAAACTCTAAAAGAAATTAAACCTTAAACGAAAAAATGAATCTTAAAATCTAAAAAACCTGAAAAATAGTTATTTCTTAAAGAGGTTTTTATTCACTTGAAAAAGGTTTTTTTTTTTTTTTAAAAATGAAAGCACTTGAAATGGTTATAGACTGTGCCTACCGTCGCATGTCATAATTTTATTGTTGGGGGACTATATGGGTCCCCGTGGGTAACACGTTCATTATCCTACATACAATGTATAAGGTTAACGGAGGGTTGTGATGATTGGTGTTTATGGAAATGAAGGCTTAGGAGGCGAGACTCAGACTATATATTATTATTAATCCGCCTTTATTTAATAACAAATTTAGGCTCAGCTCTTAACACACTAATTGTGTGACTTTTGTTTATGAACCACGAATTGTGCGACTTAGGTCCTACATAAATCATAAATAAATTTTTTACCTAAAATAACCTTTTTCAAAAGAAGAGTTTAATTGTGCTTCTATATTAATTACATAAACATTAAGGGATATTTTTGTCAAAACAATTACGCATGTGACTCATTAATTATTATATAAAGTTTCATTTCCACGTAGCTTATTCACAGCCGTCAGCTTCTTTTCTTTTCTTTGCCTTAGGACGTTCCATGTCAGCCTCCGCCAGTTCATTTCCTTTTTAAAAACGGAAATAATCCCAGCTGACCTTTGACCCAAACTTGTTGCCCAAGAAAATCAATTCAAACTTATTCCCCAATTTATAAACTCTTTTCCTTCTAGATTCTTTTTATTTAAAATACCAAATTATCCCCACCTATTTACACACAAAACAGAAAGAACACAAGGACACTTTGGTCATCTCACCAAATGACAACTCTTCCAGACTTTAAAAACGGTCTTAACAACCCAATCTTTCCTGTGTTAGGCTTAGGCATGATATTTTACCATGTGGCACATCTTTATAAATCCACGTCATCAGATTCCACCGACTTACCAACTCATACACGTGAAACTAACTATGGTTAAGATAATCTTGGCGTCTCTCGCTTTCTTATAAAAACCTGTCCTTAAACCATTAAACAGTCATCTTCCAAGAAACGAAAACAGCCAAAACGTTTCGTTTGTTTCCCAAATTTCCGATATTCGATCTCTCTTTCTTTTTTTTTTTCTTCTCAATTCTCATTTTGAATTCTCAGTTTCTCGCATTTTCCTCGGATTCCGTTTCCCACGATGAGTGGTAGTTCCAAGATGGCCGGAACCCTGATCAGACAACTGGGCCCACGCTTCTTTTCCACGACGACTGCTCGTACTTTGTTGAACCAACCGGCAAACGAGCTTCGGACAGGCACTTCCAGTTTCTTCCATGTTAATGGGAATGGAGTTCTGAAGAGGACAGGTGGCGCGTGGATCAGGTTCCCGGCGAAGCGTGTACGGTACGGGAGCACGTTGGCGTTGGCTGAAAAAGAAGAACAACAGCAGCAACGGAAGGAAATGAAAACCGGTGCTGGTTCAACCGGAGGTCGGACGGACGCACCGAACCGTACGGGGATCGTTAGCTACTGGGGCGTTGAACCGCCTAAACTGACGAAAGAAGACGGTACCGAATGGCAGTGGAACTCCTTCAGGGTATGTCTTTCTGTAGGCTTTTATTTTTTATTTTTACTTAAATCTATTTTTTTTCATTTTCATGCATAAACGTATTCTAATTTGTTAGAGAGAGTGGTTGTTTTTTTTTTTTTAATTTAATTTATTTTTTCATTTTCATGCATTAACGTATTCTAATTTGTTAGAGAGAGTGGTTGTTTTTTTTTTTTTTTTTTTTTATTTAATTTATTTCATTTTCATGCATAAACGTATTCTAATTTGTTAGAGATAGTGGCTGGTTCATATTTTCTTGTCTCTGCCCAAGAATCAGACCGATTAAGTCCGTACTTGTCTATTTGGATCGGATCGGTACAACCGATACCGGTACCAATCGGCCGAGTAATGGGTAAAACAGGTTCAGCTCTTTCAATGTTTTTATGTTTTTTTTTTTTTAAATGTATAAATTGGACGATCTAAGCCGATATCGATTTGGCCTGGTTTGGTATGGACCGATACCATCTATCCGGTGATCAGTCAAGCCGATCTTAAAAATAATAATTTAAAAAAGAAAATGGCCAGTCCACTTTTTCACCGGATAGGACGGTACGACCGTGGGGCAGAGCGAAACAAAGCACCGTAGAGAGAAATCCCTCTCCGGATCACAGGTAATTCATTGTACGGAATCAGTAACATAGGATTGGGAGAGGCTAGGGATAGAGCGGCATAGAGCCCCCACACTTCTGTAAGGGTATATTAGGAATTTACCCTTAGGTAAACGTATAAGTTATAATCTTAATTCGATTTTGACACAGTAGAAATTTCTTTTGTGGACGTAGGATCGAACCATATATATATATATATATATATATATATATATATATTTTGTTTGATCTTTTTTATTGTGTTTATTATTATTGCTTGATCCATATATATATATATATTTTTTTTTTTTTTGTTTGATCTTTTTTATTGTGTTTATTATTATTGCTGCTTGATCCCTATCAACATAATTATATAATAATAATTTACTGTTTTGTAGCCATGGGAGACCTACAAATCAGACTTGGGCATTGATCTGAAGAAGCACCATGTCCCAATAACGTTCATGGACAAACTAGCTTACTGGACAGTAAAATCTCTCAGGCTCCCAACCGATATATTCTTTCAGGTACTATACATTAACATTATAACACAGTATGAGTTACGAATCCCTCCGAGACATAAGATCGGAGTGAGTTTCTAAAATGACAAAATTACCCCTAACGCTTAATTTGTTACAGACACGATATGGATGCAGAGCAATGATGCTAGAGACAGTCGCTGCCGCCCCGGCATGGTCGGAGGCATGCTCTTGCACTGCAAGTCACTGAGGCGATTCGAGCACAGTGGAGGATGGATCAAGGCACTGTTGGAAGAAGCTGAGAACGAGCGGATGCATCTCATGACTTTCATGGAGGTTGCCAAGCCTAGGTGGTATGAACGTGCACTTGTGTTCGCGGTTCAAGGCGTGTTCTTCAATGCTTACTTCCTAGGTTACATGGTTTCGCCGAAGCTTGCGCACCGTGTCGTCGGGTACCTTGAAGAAGAGGCAATCCACTCCTATACTGAATTCCTCAAGGAGTTGGACAAGGGTAATATAGAGAATGTCCCGGCGCCAGCAATTGCGATTGATTATTGGCGTTTGCCACCAAATTCGACACTAAGAGATGTTGTTATGGTTGTAAGAGCCGACGAGGCGCATCACCGTGATGTTAACCACTTTGCATCAGTAATTATCCTTTCTTTATTCCATTGATTGATTTATAGATTGATAGTTGGAAGCAAAGGTTAGGAAAATTACTTGGGTTGTATTATGCGGAGATAATGCTAGTGAGGCATTCGGAAAGTACTGATAATCCAGCCTCCAACTTTGTTGGTCGAGGTTGCTAGCGTCCCTTGTCCAAAGGGGTGAATTTTATAGGGTCTAGGAATATAATAGTACTTTCACTTATAATTATATTTAGTCCTAGTTACAAAGTATTTATCATACGTGGCATTCTGAGCTTTGGAGAATAGTAGAATCTGGTGTGCATCCGTAGACGTATGTACTATTTGTCAAACCACGTAAATATGTGTCTTGTGTTTGCATGATTTCTTATTCGTTTTGTTTACGTTTCTTTCTTCACAAGTGGTGATTAATATTTACTTTATTTTGGTTGCAGGACATACATTACCAAGGACATGAGCTGAGGGAAGCTCCGGCACCGATTGGATATCACTAAAATTTCATAGAATGAGAAGGTGACTCTCTGGTATGAGGTTTTGGTTCACTGTTCTACGGTAAATACACTAGTACTAAATGTATTTGGTTATCTGATCCTTTATTTCCTGTATTGTTTTTGTTTTTTTACTTTTGAAGGTCAGCAGAGTTGAGTAATTGTAGTAAATTTCTTGATTGATTGAATATATGAATCTTACGATTTATGATTCAAAATTAAGATTCGATTTTAATTGGTCTTTAACGATTTTTGATTCGATTCACGATTTGACAACTTTGGAGTGAACTAAAATTCGATTTTGGGATTATCTATGAGTTGGTTACCTCTGTTTCTGTTTAATCATTTTTTTTTTGTTGTGGTCACTGAGAAAACATGGGAATTAATTACAAGGCTATTACATGTTGGCATTGTTGAAACAATTTGATCTCCAGTTTGCAAGCTTACTATTTGAAGAGCTTTCGGACAGGATCTGACTTCAGTACTGGTGGTTATTGAGAGAATATTTATGGGTTTCGAAGATTTATGGAAGGAAATGAACTGGTATTATTATAGGATGCTTTTTCCAAGATGATTTGGATTTGTTATTTTAAGCTCGGAATTCCATAGACCACAAGTGGTGAAATTTTCTGGGTCAGGTCAGTTAAGTTGCTCGAACTGGAAGAACTACTCAAAGTTTATGGTGGATGTGTCTCAAGTTGGAATCCTTTTCTTCATTCTAGCCTGTCTTGGGTTTTTCTTTGGTTCACGATCGAATTAAAATGCCAGCTGTAACTGCTGCTGATCCTGCAACTGATGTATCAATTATGTTTCTTGCTTGAAGGTTGTCGACGAATCGAATCACACATTTTGATGCACATGAATGCAGCAGAAGATCTCTTTCGAAACAGAAAACGTCTTGCGTTCAACACTCAAAATGATCGGATTTTACGTGAATCTAAATAACAAAACCAGATCTCAGGGAGGAAGGAGAGATGAAGGGAGATTCTCTATGATTGGAAAGTCCAATACGTGTTGAGAGGTTCTCTAGGGGGAGAAGTTTCCTAAATTGGAAACTCAACTCGACTCCTTCGACTCTCTTCTAATCTTCGACTCTCTTCTAATTTCATTTAGAGATTGAGTTGAACTCACACTTGGTCTCACACCAAACATGGACGCTCCATGCTTTAACTGGGGACCCGGGTCGACCCAACTTATAAATCCAACATTACTTTTATCCGAGCAGATGCCTGTTAATGGTCTTCTTCTTTAAGTCTTGGCAAGAGTTCAGAGGAAGAAGTGATTTATTTCTCCAAGGATTCAACTTCTATTTGAATCCCAAATGCTATTCAAGCTCACATCTCTTCATAAGCTAAATGGTGGTGAAAATGACCTAGAACAAGAAAGTCCAGATGATGAAGAACCCTATTGGCAATATAAGTCCCCATTCATATCCATATCCTTGATAGAACAAGTTATATAGGATGAGGAAGAGCAATAAAAGCAGTATAGATCTCCATCCATATCCCTCCCCTTCACACTCAGATGATCTCATTGTCTTTTCTTCTCTCCGGTAAGAAGATCCTTCTTGTGCCGATCGAAAGAAGAGATTGAGAAGGTGAATGAACAGAATCAACACAAGGGGACCGAGGATCATTCGACTTGTGAAGAGGATTACAAGTATCAGTATTAGCGGAATAACGACGCTTTTGCTGGTGTAGTAGACTATGAGCAGAACCAGAAGGGGAATGACAAATATGAAAGAAAAGGCTGTTTGTTCCATGTCTGTGAGTAAAGATGAACTGTTTAGCAGGACCCGGCCGTAGATGATTAATCCCAGAGTGGCGATCATTAGAGAGGGGATCGTCGGCAATGGTTCGGTAGACATTCTGGTTGAGAATTCTTATTACACGACCTCAATGTGTAATTAAGGATGAAAGGAGGCATGATCCTCGTGGAGGAAGGGTTGCTGCAATTTATGGATGGAGCATACCATGATATTTGCCAGTTTCTGCTTGTTAGAAAACAGAATATATGGATGGAGCTGCATGATGTTTGCGTGAGGTGCGGTTGTTACAGATTCTAAGTTTCTGCATGCTAGAAAACAGGTTTATCAGGTAGGAACTCAAATGCCTTGGATTGATAAAACTAAAGTTTATCAATAAAATTATATCAACAGAGATGGAATCTAGAAAGTCTGTCTCAAGATAATCTAAATTGTCACGCAACCATTCTATTAAGAGTGTTTTTTCTTAAATATAGACAAAGAGATGAGTAAAGAGAGAGGAGATTGAGATATTGGGTATGCCAACAAAAATGCACACCACAAAACAGGGAAACCTCTGTATTTGAAAGATACAAGTCTCTCTTTTATGTTTTAAGGAGTCTAATAAGCTCTCACTTTTTTATCTCTTTCAACCCTAACATGCTGATTTCAGCCCTAATAACATTTGTACAAGGCAAAAATGGCTATCATAAATCTAGTGTTTATCTTGTGAAGAACTTATTTAAAAAAATAATAAAAAATAAATAAATAACTCAATCTATCCCCACTTCACATTCTAGTTTTAGCCTAGTAACATTTGTCACATGGCAAAAATACTATCCTAAATCTAATGTTTTTCTTGTAAGAAACTAAAAAAATAAAAAATAGATATGATTTATACAAAACAAAAAATGGGTTCATGTGGATCGAATCCGGAACAAAAACTGTACAGCCTATTTTATTTTTTATTTTTTAAAATACGATTGGCCGGACTGGTCATTGGACTGACGGTACCCGTCATCGGACCAGCAGTGACAATTGTCAAACCAGCAGTACTACTAAGTACCGGATCGGTCCAGATCGATACCAGTCTGTACCGTCCAATTTATAAATTAAAAAAAAAAAATTAGACCAGTTGAATCAGTCAATCCCGAATTGGGTCAGCGATCCAACTCGATATCTGATCGAGACTATCCCTGATCCGATACCAAATTTAAACACTATGCTTGATCCAACATAATCCACTGATATTCACATGGTTGGTGCTGCCGTACTACTGTAGCTCACATCAGGTTGTACAGAAGAAAGAAGAGCAAAAAGGAGTAACAAGGTTCCCAAGCCATACCCATCTGCATCATAGCTAGAAGAACTAGACTGTTGTTCAGTTGCAGACAACATATGAACAGATGGGAAGAATCTACCAAGGAAATGAATTACCTACGAACATGAACGAGAAGGTTGTCTCTTGCACTTCAAATAAAACGGATACATTCTCTACTATGGTCGGACCACAGATGATTAATCCTAACACTCCAACCATCACAGAAGGTATCAGTGGCGACGGGCTGTTTCTCATGCTCCGGAATCTGTAAGACTTTGTAGATGCCGAAGATGTTGGGATTACAGTTCTATATGTATAGTTGACCTTTGGATTCATCGTTAATATATATGTATGTATTTATTTATTTCTTGTTTTATTTCTATGTAGCTAGTATGGATGATGCATTGTCGGTGTTGGTTTGATGGTCTTGTGTTGATTAGGATCAAGTAATAATAATAAACATAGTAAAAATGAAGATCAAAACAATGCACACATATATACATACATGGTTCGGCAAAGCCTACATTTACGAGAGAGAAGTTTTTACTACGTCAAAAAACTAATTAGGGTTACAACTTATACTTATACCCTTATGGTTTAATATATTGGTATTGGAGACCGGATCGGTCCCAGCCGGTCTCGGTCCAGATCCGGTATAAAAAGTTAAAAAAAAAAACAAATCGGATTGTCGCTGGACAGGTGGGATCGATGGTTCCGATCGTCGAACCAGCAGTACTGGACGCTTGACTAGCCGGACTAGTCGTCAAACCGCTGGTCCATAACTCCATGATAGAATTGTTTGTATCGCAGGTTGGGACTAGACCGCTATGGTCTAGTCCCAATCCGGACCAGCCAGTATAAACCAATATCGGCCGATCCGTGAAACCATGCCTACCCTCAAGTCCCCCTTGGATATAAAGACTAATGAATATGAGCCACTCACTATATCTAACACCTTGGCATGCTTTAGGACCATGATAAGAGCTAGAGATTGATGATTCTGAATAATGTTTTGAAGGATTTTTTTGTCATGGCTTTTGTAATCAAAAATACTAAACAATGTTTTAACATCCGAATCGAACTGTCCAGGCAAACTGCATGCTGATCAGAAATCTTAACGGTTTGGTTCTAACCTTGGTCCAATTTGGTTATTAAACCAGTGTGAATTAGATTAAACCGGATGAAACTGTGAAAATTTGAACAATTAATGCTTCTCTAGTTTTTTGTTCAAAACATTTGCATCAAAAGTTTAAAAGTCTCTAAATAATTATTAATATTCAAAGAAAAATTAGATGTCCAAACCAAACCAAACTTTCTTTTTAATAGTTGTTTCAAGGAAAAACACATGAAATAGATAAGTTGGATGTCCAAAACAAACCAAACCAAACTTTCTCTTTAATAGTTGTTTCAAAGAAGAAACATGAAATCACAATGAACAGGACATTATCATGTTTGTTAACAAATCAATTTGGAAATATTAAACTTGGTTTCTAGGTTATTGTTTAGTATTGATGATCCGGTGGTCTAATTAATCTCTATAGATATGAAAAATGGTAAGGGGAGATAGCCCAATAAGAGACCGCCATGTGTCAGGACTATTACCGACACATAGCAAGATCCCCACTGATACTTATGGGTATAACCCTCGGAAACTTTCTAAAGAAGAACCCCGGTCGGTAAAAGGAACCGGTCCAAGAAATATACGACCAAGACAGAGATATAGGGAGAAGGTACTGCGCTACCGTAATGACCCTTTATTACATAAATCACAGGATGATCAACGCTACAATGAATATACAATGATGCTGATATCAACAGGTACTCCGCAATGGGATGCGAGACCCCTTTACAGCAGGATGCCGATGAAGAAATACTTCTCAAGTCATACTCGAGGGCGCCCACCTGCGATGGGACAACCCCTTGGGTTCTTGAGAGTCTTAGTGGTGTGCCCCACGTTTGCCAAAGAGATGCGTCTCGGTAAACACGTCGATATGGATTTACACCCGAAAGGGAATGACAACCCTAGATGACGTAAGACGTTGGCATATCGATATGAATTTATACCCGAAAGGGAATGATAGCCCTGGATGATTTAAGATGTCGGCACGTCGATATGAATTTACACCCGAAGGAGAATGATAGCCCTGGATGATGTATGACGTCGACACATCAATATGAATTTACACCCGAAGGGGAATGACAGCCATTGATGGTGTAAGACGTTGATGATACCTCCGTCTAGAGCGAGGCTCGACGACGTTGAAGGTGATGCTACCTCTGTATAGAGCGATGCTCGACGACGTTGAAGGCGATACTACCTCCGTCTAGAGCAAGGCTCCACGACGTTGAAGGCGATGCTACCTCCGTCTAGAGCGATGCTCAATGACGTTGAAGGCGATACTACCTCCGTCTAAAGCAAAGCACTAAGACGTAGAAGGTAATACTACCTCCGTCTAGAGCGAAGCTCTAAGACATAGAAGGAGATACTACCTCCGTCTAGAGCGAAGCTTTAAGACGTAGAAGGTGACACTACTGTCGTCTGTCGTCTAGAGCAATGTTGTCAGACGTAGAAGGTGATACTACCTCCGTCTAGAGGGAGCCTCAACAACGTAGGTCACACAGTCTCGAAAGTACTAAGGTTCGAGGACTTCGAAAGTAATAAGACTATTAGCCTAGATGGCCTCAAGACTAGACAGTCTCAACGATGTCAAGGCTAAACAGCTTTCATTACCACGAATATCTACTGATTGTCAACACCCATATCAAGGTGTCATGAGACTCGCTAACACTTGGCCGTATTTGGGGTTATAAGTCATGTCACGGTCTCTTAGTGGCAAGCCTATAATTATCCAAACGACTTGTGATTGGTCCACCTAAGAGACTAGGGTACATGAAGTGTACTATCTCAGGTAAACGTTTTAACCACCATCAGAAATTGTGGTTAGGAATTCTAACTACAGTTAACTCTCTTCAAAAAGCTATAAATACTGGCTTCCCTCATTAGGGAGGAGGATGAAAAGAGGAGAGAGACCTCTGCCAAAATTACCAGACTTTGAACTACGTCTGACTTGATCCCTGTTTGGGTACGTAGGCAGCCTGCAGAAGGTTCGATCACAATCTCAATTAGAGCCCTAGGGCTTGGAGAATCTCTAACACCTTGACCCACTATTTTCCTTAGCCTGGTTCGACCAAGGTTACACGGCCCACAAGTTTGACTCTTTAGTTCTTCTAGAGATGGGATACGGTCACTTGTTGATTTAGGTTCCCATCGGTCAGTAATATCACACTTGGTGACTATTCACAAAAACACCCACTACAACTGGTAATGCCAAAAGCATGTGATAACCTATACAATAGGCTAAGTACAAAAAAAGATGAGATGCGTGTCTATATACTTGCAAAAGTAAGAGATAAGAAGACTAGAGATGTGGATCGAGTTAGATGCATTAAAAGTGAAGATCAGAGAATCTTGGTTAAGGATTGAGAGATTAAAGAATGTTGGAGAGAATATTCTCAAAAGTTATTAAGCAAAATCACAAAGAGCTTTAGATTAGGTAAAAATGTGAGGATTGGAAAGACGGGAGAGTACTACTATGTTTGTAGAATGAGGGATATTGTATGTGAAGGAAGCTTTAGCCATGATGAAAATAGGCAAGGCCTTAGGATTGATCGATATTTCAATTGAATTGTGGAAATGCATAAAGAAGATAGACATATATTGGTTGACCAAATCTTCTGATAGAATTTTGAGGACTAGAAAAAAATGACAAACAGGTGCTTGAAGGAGAAGCATTGTTGTTTCTATATATAAAAACAGAGGTGTCTGGAAGTGTACCAATTTGTGGAATCAAGAAGGTTTAAAGGATTGGTTCAATCCGGTCCGTACCAGGATTGACCGAGACCGGTCCAGTCCTAAGCCACGATACAACAATTGTATAGTGAGGTTTTGGACCGGACCGGTACAACTTGTACGCACCAATCAGATGAGCAGTACAACCGGTCCGACGTTTTATTTGTTTTTATTTTTTTATTTTTTTATTTTTGAGTAGGATGGTCCAGACTGGTATCGATCTAGACCGATCTGGTACTAAGCGGTACCTCTGGTCCGGCAGATCCAAATTTTTTTAATTTAAAATTAAATAGGGTGGTCTACTTTTTGTACTGGATCCAGACGGAGCCACTGATCCGGACCGGGATTGGCTGGGACCGGTCCGGTCCCCGATCCCTGGTCCCCAGACTTTAAATCTTGAATCAAGGTTATGATTCACACCATGAAAGTACAGGAGAGAGTGAGGAGCAAATATCAAGCAAATAATATTAGAAGTAGAATATCAATTTGGCTTTATAGCAGGAAGGTCTATTATTGAGGATATCTTCTTATTTAGACAAGACAAGGCATTGGGATTGGATGGTATTCCAATTTAAGTGTGGAAATGTATATGAGAGATTGATTTATTCTAGTGGACCAAATTAATTGGTAGAATTTTGAGGAATAGAAAAAATACCAGATTTTTGAAGGAGAAGCATTGTTGTTCCTATATATAAGAACAAAGGTGACATTCAAATGTATGCCAATTATTGTGGAATTAATGTTATAAGTCACATAATAAAATTATAGGAAAGAGTGATGGAGCAAAGATTAAGAAAAATAACCCGAGATTTATAAAATCAATTTGATTTTATACTAGGGAGTTCTATCATTAAGGCTATCATCTTACTTAGATGATTGGTGGCGAAATTTAGAGAGAAGAGGAAAGACCTTTATATTGTTGAGCTAGGGAAAGCATATGATAGAGTACCTAGAGATTAATTTGGTGGGTTTTGTGCAGGAAAGGACTATCAGTCAGATATATTGGTATTGTTAAGACATATATGAATTAACAAGGGTGAGAACTGTGTGTAGTTAAATAAATGAGTTTTCCATAGCAATAGATTTACAGTAGAGATCAGCTGCGAATCCTATTCTTTTTGCTTTAATTATGGATGGATTGGCAACTTATATTTAGGAGGGACTGCCTTAGTGTCACACCTCAGATCCAGGGCACACTACTCGAGGTGCACAAGGAATTTTGGATGCAACTCTCACCCCTCAAAGGAATGGTACACCTGATCAGAACATAAGAATCTCATAGATTTATACAAGAATCTGATCAGAACATAAGAATCTCATAAATTATTTAGTCTTTGAAGGAGATGGGTAGGGATGGGACCTTAATTTCAGGAGTAATGTTTTTGATTGGGAGGTAGAGGAGATGATCAGATTATTGGAACTTGTGAATAGTGTAAATATTAGTGGAGATGTTGACAGAAGAATCTGACAGGACTGAAGATGGTATGTATTCTGTGCGCTCCATGTATAATTTTTTAGTGGAAGAGGTGGCGTGGAAAGGTCCGTGGAAACTGATTTGGCCTTCGGGTTTACCATCCGAGGTATCCTCTTTTTTGTGGACTGCTGTGGAGGATAAAATACTAACTTTGGACAATTTAAAAAGTAGAGGGTGGCAGATGGCTTCCAGATGTTGTTTATGCAAGAAGGAGGGGGAGTCTTCATCTCACATTTTTCTGCATTGTGAGTACACCAGGATTTTGTGGGATGCTGTTTTTCTCAGATTTAATTTGATCTGGGTTATGCAGAAGTCTTTGTTGGAGACTCTTCTGCGTTGGGGTTGGAAAAGGAGGAAGGAGGGAAGAAGGAGTAACATCCTGTGGAATATATGTCTGGCTGCTATTCTTTGGTCGATATGGAACGAGAGGAACAGCAGAATTTTTGAAGATAGGGAGGTGTCGGTTCAGAGGGTTGTGGATAAGACCTTGTCCCTGATATTTTTTTGGGCTTCTACTTTTAAGGAATTTGAGGAGATGAAGTTTGAAGAGTTTAATTGTAAATGGGGTCTTTTTGGGGATACTTGAGTTTCACATATGTTGGGGAACTTTTTTGTGTTTCTGTTGTGTATTTTGTACAGTTTATACTATAATTAATATATGACACATTTTTACCGATCAAAAAAAAATATCATATTTAATTTATATTTTAATCTTCAGTCAATAACATTTAACTTTACATCTAATGAAAACCATCCAGCACAACTTAAACCTACAAAACTAGTCCGGAAGGGAACAGTCCTCTTCCACCCCAAACCACTTGTAATTTCTCTCTCAAGCATGCATCCAACTAATCCCTGAAAAATGTTATACACCGAGTGTGAGCTAGAAGCTCTATGAGTAAACCAACAATGCGGAGGTATTTACTTAGAAACGCAGATCATCCTGCTAGTAGAAAATCACATATTAAAGTAAAAATAAAATTTTAACTAAGACTTATTCAGTCACGATCTCAATCATACCAACAATATAGTTCTCTCCCAAACTCATAGGGTTAGGCTCAATATATGCTAGTCCACTCTCGTACAACAATCTTCTATATGATGCAAAATGCATGAAGTGAATGACATGCGAGTAAATCACATTTATTAGTTCTTCAACTCAAGAAAACTAATCAAATTGCACACACAAGAACATGAATATGCATGTTGTTTGGCATTTGTACAGTGTATGTTCACACTAGATCCACCATCAGCCACTCCATGGTGTCCTCTTGAGCACCATGGACCTCTAAGACTTTGGGGCTTTCAAGTATTCTACGTGCGCACCGCAGTTCTAAGGTCTTTCAACCTATGGAGCGTAGTCTCCTCGTTATTTTTTATCACAGGAACGAATCCCTCAACACATCGCAAGTGCTTATCATACCACAAAGGCCATGGCCATCTTGACCAGGATAAAGTCATATGCCAATTCATCATGAGTATACCCTTATTAATTGAAATAACAGTTCACAACATTCATGCCATACTTATCATTCACATCCCATGGCATTTATTTTCATGGTCATCACATCGTCACCATGCTCACGTAACATCATTCATATTCACACATTCCATTATAAAGTAAAACATGTACCTTACCATGGAAATCAATACATAATACACAACAACGCATTCACAATTCTTTGATATGTTTAGCATCACATTTATATTTACACTCACTTGTCATATGGTTTCACATTACCATTGCATAACATACAAGTGGTTGAGCATCAACCAGGATTATCTCACAACACATGAAAAATACTCATTAATCAATTGGAGTTAGGCACCTTCAAGCCACTCCTAACCATGGAATATCAAATAAAAATTATCTGTCGACATGTCGTTGGCAAGTTTTGACGGTCGATCAATGATTGTTGGTTGCTTTACTCGAGAGCTTCTTTGTTTTCTGGGTTTCGTCGGCAGGTGTCGTCGGTCTGCCGACAAGGCCCAGAATGCCAAAAATAAAGAATTTTACACGTTTTGCACCTTCATTCACACCACAAACCCTACATGTGTAGCTAGCAACTTTCAACTCATAAAACTATACAAAACTCTATTGAAAACATCACTTGAATCACAAATCGACCCTTCATGGAAAATTAAAACAACTCTTCATACTTCTTATGATTTATAACCCAAGACGACACTGCTAGTATCAACCACAATCCTAAGTAAGGCTACTAAATCAAATAAAAAATTTAAGTATGCGTATTATACAGATCTAGGGTCGTATAAGAGGGGATATGTGGGTTTCTAATTAAATAGGACTTGGTTGAAGGATTGCTGACCTCCTATGTTGACTTTTGCCATTGATTATTGTGAAATTATCTTCAGCCATGCATTTCTTCCTCTCCTCCATGGCTTGGGCAAATTTCCAGGCTCCAAAGGGTATTATTATGATTTCTTCTTCTCTAGGGTTTTAAATAACCTACTTATATGCATCCTATCTAACTGGGTTAGGTTAAGAACTAATGTTTGGACTTAACTCTAGCTAACTTTAGGATTATGGGGTTTGAGTTAGGCTGGGCTTGTCTTTAACCTAATCCAAGCTGACCGAGAATTTATGATGGTCCAAGGATCCTTGTTTGGTGTTCTTATCAATCACAGCCTCCCATTGTCACAACAAAGTTTCTTATTGGTCCATACCCTAATTAACTTTGATTTGGTTACTGATTATACTTTCTTATCAATTTTACTCTTCTAAATCTTGTTTGAAGTTTGTATAAAGCATTTTTGTTGTCATACCCTTTTACATTACCCTGCTGTTGGTGTTAAAATTACCCTTTTGCTCTTAATCATAAATTTAAAAAATTTTAGGTTGTTACACTTGGTGTATGTTATTTGTAAATGATATGGTTTCAGTTGACCAAATTAGAGAATAAGTAAATGCAAAACTAGAATTGTGGAGGGATGCCTTGGAAATTTGGAATCAAAAGGTTTCAGAATAAGCTGAGTTAAGATTGAGTATATGGATTGTAACTTTCGCACAAGTGATAGCAGGGATAAAGCAATGGTAAGAATTGAGAATCAGGAGACTCCTAGAAGTGACCATTTCTGTCATCTTGGATCAATTATCCATAACAAGGAGATAGACAAGGATGTGGCTTATAAAGTAGAGGTAAATGGTTTAAGTAGGTGCATCTAGAATGTTATATGATTGGTGTATTCTACTCAAGTTAAAACATGGTTTTCAGATGGACAGTCTCGATCCATATTGTTTGTTACTACTGAGCTGTCATTCTTGATGATATACAAAATCTATAAAAGTTCCCCTGATTCGGCTTGACTAGACATAGGATTGTTCGGATCATTCATCAGTATCATATTGGCCAAAGTTAGATGGTGTGATTTTTAAAGGGTCATGTAACCATGTTTTAAAAATTGTTGGCTTAGGATCGGCCAATTTATATTTTGGATTGTTGATCCGATTTGGGATCGGCTGGGACTGATCCCCGAGCTGATTTCAAGTTTTAAAACTGTAAGCTAAATGACAAATTTTACAGAGCAGCTATTAGGCATACTATGATATATGAAGTAGAATTTTGGGCAACAAAGAAGCAATATATTCATAGCATTAAGTGTTTCTGAAGGAAATACTAGGGGATATAAGAAATCAACATATCGAAGACTGTTTTAAAGTATCCCTTATAGGAAATCAGATAAAACAGAGACCTAGAGAGTCCCCTATGAGAAGGTGGGAAAGGTTGTGTATTAATGATCTAAAAGGGTGAGAGGAAGACCAAAAAGGACCTGGATGAAGTTGAATAGAAGTGATTTAACTAATAGGTTGCGTTGGTGGAACATGATTCATGTGTCCTACACCATCTAATTGGAATAGGGCATTTTGTTGTATTTATATTAGTTTTATTTGGTGATTGTGATTGTAGTAATTGTCAGATCTCAACATGTGAACCATTAACGAAATTATTTGAATTGTGAAAGAAGTCTACACATGATTGTTAGCATTTTTCTAATCATGATGGACGCGTTAAATCCGTGTACTTTCTAGCTGTTGATTGAACACACTTGGGAACGACTCGGTATGAATATTGTCATAAGATTCTGACGAGTCATCCACTCTGTTTGAATGGTCTAGATGGATGCTGGGCCTGTGGGGGGGTCAAAACTTGTTTTACTCGGAGATGCCGCTTCTTATTTTGGTTGCAGTCTATTTCGATTTGTTTGTTCATATTTTATTCTAGCTTAGTTCTAATTTCTGTTTACAGATGGATGCTTTGATTTCAAACAGCTCTAAAAGCTATTATGCTTGTGTTGGAGAGAGTACTCATGCTTACCAAAGCCCTTCGAAAGACCTGACTGCCATTAATAACCGCTTGAATGGGTAATAAACCATGCTGCACTTTACACTTTTTACGACTCTCCGTTACAAATGATGATGATTCTCATCCTTTCTGTTTCCTTTTCCAGCATTAGGAAACTCAGAGGCCCACTTAATTTTAACGATGTCGATGTTGGCTTGGTTAGTGATTCTCTTGTTGCCAACAGCCTCTACCTTGAGAATGGAAGCCATGACTCACGACCTGTTGGCTTGAAGTTAACCTTGAAATCTGAGCAACATTGAAATCAGAATGGGGTCATCATCTTATGTAAATCCATACTCCCTTTCCTTCTCCCATTTTTATACCTTCCCTTGTTATCTAATCCATAGTTGAGTTTGTTTTTACGATATTTTCTTCCCTCATCTTCTAATCTATACTTGAGTTAGTCGTCAGGATTCTGTGAATGAGCGGCAAGTTACTGTAGAAATGCTGCCACCAGTCCCCAAGTGTCTTGTATGTTAGATAGATGTGAGCTTTTCCCAACAGAGGTTCAGTTCTAATTAAACTAATTTAATAAAGGTTTCCTTCATTGCTTGTCATTTGACTGTTCCTATACATTTTTGTCTTTAAACCTTTCTTTTATCTGCTTGCAATATTACATTTGCAGCAGTGCCATCAGCAGATATTAAATATATAACATACTTATATCAGGTAACTTTTTTTTCCTATACCTCTCCCAGTCTAGGCCTAGGTGCAATGCTTTAACAGGGGTGCAATGTGCTGGGTGTATATAAAACTAAGGTTTTAACTAAAATTTCAATAATTTCGTTCTTGTAGGTGAAATCTTTATCAAAATCATCGAAATTTTGTTATTTATTTTGTATAGATAAAGGAAAAATAAAAAGAATAAAAAATCCTGTTAAAAATTGGCTGAAGTCAACGAAATTTTGGTTATTTAAAACCTTTCAATTTCGTTCTTGTAGGCAAAATCTTTATCAAAATTTTGTTATTTATTTTGTATAAATAAAGGGAAAAAAAAGTTGCTGTTAAAATTTTGGTTATTTAAAACCTTTGATATAAACCGAGACCGGTCACTTAGATAACTAGACCATGGAAGGCTCAAACAGGCTCCCAAGAGTAGATTTGGGCTAATCTTTTATGGAATACAAGTTATGAATATAAAACCAAACTCACGTTTTAGTACCCAAGTGCACGCCCAGCTCATTACTCACGTTACATCAAAACGGCATGAGGTGGAGAAAACCCCTATTCCACGTTGTACATCAAGCGTCTTTTCTTATAGCATGTAAAAGTTTTAGAGGCTTTGTATGTACAATGCATCAAGGATCAACCGAGGACAAAATCATTACCCTGAATCCATGCATCCTTTCCACCCCTCAGCAATAAACCCAACTACCTCTTGACTTTACCTTCTTCCCTCTGGACAAATTTATCCTTCTATCTACTCAGAAACAACCCACTACCTACAGTTTCAAATCGACAGTCAATTCTTTTTCAATCGTCGCTATACGTAATATATCATGCCCACCTCAATAAGACTGATGTGAGGAATGTTTAGTGCCACAGCAGGACCCCTGCAGTTCTTCCGGAGAAACGAATATCCAATGTCTATCACAAGCTTTTTCAAGAACGAAGCCGACCTCCGCGCTTTTACATATGAGTGCCCCATTATATACGCAACACCTGCCTCTTTTGCCACAATCAAGTCCACCAGCTCTTCCCTCACTGAGGGCTCCATACCCGGGTTTGGCGGCAACTGGAATCTCACTCGTCGCCTCCTCACCTGTGGGTTCTCATCATCATAAGCAGACTGCAAACTCTGAAGCGTTTCGGATTTGCTGCTCAGGACTATAGAACCTGCCCCATAGTCCTCTTGCTCGGACACTATCAAGCTTGCACTTGACTGGACGGTTCTGGTGCTTATAACGGCCATCCTCCCGTCCAATGACGAACTCTCAGAACTTAACAACTGTGGCTCTACGGCTTCCATCTGGATGAACTCTGCAATGCTATGGATGAGCTGGTTCTCAAAGTCACCATCATCTCGTTGGATGTCCTTGTATCCGTACCTCACGATACACCGGTACATCCTATAGGGTCTAGGGCAGACCCGACCAATGAGAAAACGCTCCTCAGGTGAGACATAAGGCACGGGAACTGATTTCACACAAACAAACACCAACACCTTGTGGAATGCGGGGAGATTGGTGACAAAGTGGGAGAAGATTGCAGGGACTCCTGTTGCCAATTCTGAGTAGACGAGGCCTATCCCGGGCACTCGGACAATACCGAGACTGGAACCCAGGCCTAACAGCCATTTCATGGACACCTTGTTGTGCAGATCAAAGTTGTACTTCTTGCGAGTTCCATAGTGCCAAATGTACATGATGACCATAAAGATGCATGAAAGCACAATAGGAACCCATCCTCCCTGGGGAACTTTCATCAATGATGCCAAAAGGTAGACCCCCTCGATGAATCCATAGAAAAGCAAGAATGCTGCAGCCAGCAAAATATTTTTCTGCCATACAAAGATTATAACGAGTGCCATGAGACATGTCGTGACGAACATTACTGTCATGCAAGCAATGCCTGAAAACCAGAAACAGAAAACATTTGCTGTAAGAAATAATCTCAAGGTCAGGAGATACTTTCCTTTATACCACTGTTGCAAACATCGCACACAGCTAGGACCTCGGAATTTATCATTTGACAAGTCTCACGTAGTAGTTTGACTAGAACTGTCTCAGATGAATAATTAACCCACACGGGTAAGCTCAACTGGCAGGCCCTCCAGCTCAAGAACTGGAGCTCCCAAGTTCAAGTCCCCAGGCTTACTTGATAGTTGATATATGGTCCTTGTGGGTGGGGTCATGTATCCAGTAAGTGGGGTCGGGGGTCCACATCACAAAAAAAAATAAAAAATCCATTTTGGATGTCACAAAACGATGAAAATTTTAATAGGCCACATGGTAAACTTCAACTCACTAGGGTGGCAATTGTGCCTCGTGTATGTCATAGAGGCATGGAGAATGGCCTCATCACATTCGCCAACAATTTTGGATAAACTTAAAAAGGGACAAAGAAAGAAATTATGATCCTTACAGAAAAGACTTACCATAAGCATTTCCTATCAAAGTTGTGTCCCGGAATCCAATAGTTATAGCAAGAGTAAGGATCATGAGGATCCAGTTTATTTCTGGGATGTAGATCTGCCCATAAATATGTCTTGATGTGTGGACAACCTTGACTCGTGGAAAGCAACCAAGGGCATGGCATTGTTTAATGATGGAGAACGTAGCTGTGATGATTGCTTGACTCCCAACAATGGCTGCCAGTGTAGCGATCACAAAGACAGGCCAGAACACACTCTCTGCGAGCACATTTGATGTAAGACTTGATGCTTAGAGAATTTGCAAGTGTTACTAGTTTATGTAAGGATAAACTAACCTGGTATTGAATCATAGAAACTGGTAGGCAGATCTCCATGGTTTTTAGACAGGAAAGCAGCCAGCCCCATGTATTGTACTACCAAACATGGGTATACAACAAATGCAAACGCAAGCTGACAATTAAGAAAAGTATTTTGGATTGAGTCACAAACAAGTATTCATAAAGAGACATTATTAAACCCACAAGGATAGTCAGCACAGCATAAACAATGCACACAACGGTACCAACTAATTTTCCACAAACTCATTGTTCCAGATAAGAGATCTATGCCAAAAATTACCCAGTTGGATGATCATGGCATTTGAGTGGAACCCATATATAACAAAGTCTGCCACCTATGCATGTGAAATATGTAGGGACTATTCTTATGATCTAATACCTCAGGTTCCTTGTGCATAGAAAACAAAAACAATTGCCGACTTACCCTTATTGATAAAGCAGTGAAGTGACCAAGATCAGCAAACATAGCTTCAGTACCTGATAAGACCCATAAGAAGTCCAATAAAAAAGGCGGTTAAAACAAAATGCAAGATTGATACCATAAACTACACCAAGCTCTTGTTCAAGATGAATTAACAACACTTTCAGAGAGCACATAATTGAACCCTTTTCACTTGGGTAAAACAACTTTCTTAGATCAATTTGATTTTTATTCTATCAACATTAAGTGGAAATGTGGACAGCAGAAATGCATCTTTTTTTTTAGTCTCAATTGCGAGGGTGGCTTAAAAGACATAAATATCTTCCTCCCTTGCTGGTACCAGTTGGAGGCTAGAAGCCTAAAGTGTCTTTCTTCTGCCCTTACTCCACCCTACTAAATGAGGTCAGGTGTTCCCATTGGAACATAGTTTTCCATATTCAGTTAATGAGAGAATGACGAGTGTCTTAGCTTTATGTGCAAATAGTTGAAAAGGCCCAGCCCATTCAACTCCTTAAAACCCAGGTATTAAGAAGAGGGGAACTGGAACCTTATAACCAACATAGACGGGGCAAGTCCAGGCGATGTGGGACACATTCCAACACACCACCCTGGACCACAACCAACCAAGCTCTGGAAACAGGCCCAACCAAGCTCTGGACAAAGGCCCAACCATGCTTTGATACCAAGTTGAAAAGCCCCAGCCTATTCAACTCCTTAAAACCCAGGTATTAAGAAAAGGGGAACTGGAACCTTATAACCAGCATAGACGGGGCAAGTCCAAGCGATGTGGGACACATTCCAACGCACCCCCCTGGACCACAACCAACCAAGCTCTGGACAAAGGCCCAACCAAGCTCTGATACCAAGTTGAAAAGCCCCAACCCACTCAACTCCTTAAAACCCAGGTATTAAGAAAAGGGGAACTGGAACCTTATAACCATCACAGACGGGGCAAGTCCAGGCAATGTGGGACACATTACAACACACCCCCCTGGACCACAACCAACCAAGCTCTGGACACAGGCCCAACCAAGCTCTGGACCAAAAAGGGAGAAGACCTGGGCTTTTCAACTCCGATTACATGGATTATGATTAGGAAAAAAGAAAATTTTGTAAGTGATAAATCACTGAGTTTTTAGAACAAGTGTCTTTTTCCTGTTGAGTGAAAATGGAGAAATTTGCTCCCATAGGAAAACCGGATCTTGTTGCTCTCCACTCTGCCCCTCCCCTTGAGATTAGATATATACTATGACAGCAAACAGGGTTGAAGATTTTCCACAGCTAGGTAAAAGGACTTTTACAATGACCAGGGAAACGTTTCCTTTAAGCTTAACATACCCAACAAGCAAAAAATAAAATAAAATAGAAGGTCTAACTAGATGAGAATATTATGCAATGTGTTTGTGGTTTCCAGACTTCGGATACCTGTTATGGAGAGAAGAATCCCTCCAAGAGAAACCCATCCATCTTTACCCGTCTGTTTGAAGAACTTGATGATATAATGTGGAGATAATGCAACGAAGACCTTGGGATTCCAATGTATCGTATTGTATAGGCCAACAGCGAAGATTGATATCAACCAGATGATGACAATGGGTGCAAATATAAAAGCTACCCTGTGGGTGCCAAAATGCTGCAGAGCAAAAAGACCCACCAGTATGATACAGGCAAGTAATAGTACTTCACCTGGATTCATTTATTAACATCAAACATCAGGAGAAAAGGAACTATATTTATAAAGATACATAAGCAGAAATTATTTGGCAACCTGATTAAAGTTATAGAAAAGACATAATGCATCAGACAAACAAGGAACTGAAAACAACTACTTACCATCAGTTAATTTCTTTTCAGTAACTTGAAGCCCTGAGACCGATGATAGAACTGCAATTAACAAAACACACCAAAGGTTGACTTGATGCACAGAAGAAATTCTGAAACTAGCAAAACATACATAAACAGTTCGCTAATTTGAAACCAGAACCATCTGAGGTCTAGAATGAGAATCATTTCAAGAAATGACAATTGTCGGATGGGTAATGGTATAGAACCATATATGAGCCCTCAAATAGCCGATACCTAATATTTAATATGAAAAAGATACACACTATCGGCAGGCATACTGGACAGGGCAATATATGCATGCATCATGTTTCCTAGTTCCTGCCTGAAGGTCCAACACTCTTATGTGTAACATATCAAATGGCATTTGCATTCACGTTAACCAACAGAACGACGAAAGATTTGACACATGCATAACTTCAAATCAAGGCTTTATGTAGACAATGACATATATTTATTATTACCTGAAATTGCCGGGGTGAGCATACCATCACCTATGACCATGCATGCACCAAACAGTACCACAAGAAGTAGGGCTGTTCTTAGCCTTTTATGTTTCTCAAGAAACCTCTTCAATGGAGAGGAGGCAACAACCTGTGA
>JAUPMG010000017.1:17919180-17931998 GCA_031762675.1 Pachysandra terminalis | reverse complement strand
TTACTAGAACTGCTCAGGACTTCCGCTTATGAATTAATTGTGTTGCCACTCTCGTAGGAATACGAGGTGAAGGTGACACTTGGACTGGATAACTCATGAAATTGGAAAAATATGGTTCGGGTCGTTACATGGCGTGCCCTAGATAAGTTTCTAGCAATACCTACACCATGAATCAAAGTAGTGATTGTTTCGATCGTTGACGCGAAATTCATTCGTTCCATCTCTTCAAGAAGCCTCAATCCATCATCAAAGCAACTTTTCTTGCAGTAAGCATCGATCCTGATGTTATACGTCACCACATTGGGCTTAAACCCTCTTCGGATCATCTCGTGGTAGAACAATTTGACCGAGGTAATGTCGCTGGATTCCTTGAACCCTAAAAGCAAGATATTCAAGGTCTGGGTATTGGGTGAAAACCTCAAATACATCTTCTGAAATACAACTCGAGCTTCCTTTATATGTCCTTGCGTACAAAAAGCTCGAAGGAGTACGTTGAACTCGTCGACCCCAAATTCCCGAAAGCCATATATGTCCTTCTCCAACCTCTTGAAGGCTTGGAGGGTTTCTTCGAAAGATCGAAACTTTGCGATTCTCGATAGAATGATACTCAGAGACTTGAGGATTAGCAAGGAAGGGTTTGTTTTTTGGATTTCTTCCATCAATTCCCAAGCTTTATCAAAATATCGCATTCGTGTGAGGATGTGGAGTCTTTTCGAACTCGTCTGGACTTGGACGGAAGGAGTGAGAGTGGTGGATGGGGAATTTGAAGAACTCGAAGGCTTTGAGGTCGTTGGAGTGGCTCGAGAAGAGGCGACCGAGAACGTTTCCAACGATAACATCGGAGAGTAGAGATTGCGGGACATGGCGATTGAGAACCGGTGACGCCAAAAAAGAATAAAAAGAGAAAAAAAAAAATGAAATAAAAAAAAAATTATATTAAAATATTCTTTAAAGTAATATTTAGTATATATGTATAGACACGATTTGTAACCGCTCTAGATTACAAGTTATTTTCAAGATGCTATTGTGTTTTCACTCTCGCACCCGTTAGACGTTCTGGTGACAAAGCTTTGTAACTGCTCTGGATTAAAGTTATTTTCAAATTTGATGCTCTTGCGCTGTCACTCTCGCAACCGTTTGACTGGTTATTGAATGTTAGTCTCTTTATAAAAAAAAAAAAAAAAATACTGAATGTGAGTCTCACATGTCATGCTGATGCATATATATATGTATACGTGTCATATGCTGAATGGTGCTAGGGTATACAACCTATACCCGCCGGATATAAAGATTTTTGTACTTTAGCGGACGAACACACGTGAACTTAAAAAAAAGTCAAGATCTTCTTGTCTTAAAGTCAAACTGAAACATAACTGATCTTATCACTGGCTATAAACATTAAACACACACATGCATATATTTAAAAGACTGCGTTCAATCAAACCAAAACTACTAGAGAAAGAAGCACCGAAACCCGAAACTAGAGCAACACGACACAAACATTAAAAGAAGTAAGCCGAAGAGCCCAGATTGAAGCCATCCGTAACGGATGGAATCGTATCGGAAACTGGCGGCATCCTCCCAAACAGCGGGCTGTGCACGAAATCCGCCGAGTCGAAACCCAAATCCGACTCGCTAGCAACCGAGTCAAACCCACTTGGAGCTTGCTCCGAAAACCCCATAAAACTCGTCGTATCATTGAAAACTCCCTGACCCATATCATAACCCGAAACCGGGATATTGGAGCTGAAAGACCCGGAAGCTTCCGAAGCGTCAGACGGAAATGGAGGAAGCTCGATTCCGTCGTAGAATTGTTGGTTTCCAACCGTAAAGGGTTGTTGAGGAACACTCGTCGGAATCCACGATGTCCCACCGTCCTGAAACCCGCCGGGAAACTGACACACGGTGCCGGCATCCTGACCAAAGAAGAGCTGATTGGTGGGGTCGTGGTGTTGATGTTGATGAGGAAGAGGGTTGAAGAAGGCTGAGAGGTCTTGTTGTTGGGCTTCGTCGGGAGAGATAATGGAAGTGATCGACGAGCCAGGTGGCATGTCGGAGTACATGAAGTTGGTGCGAGCGCGAGAGCCACGCATGGACCGGGCGGCTCTATCGTACGCCAGGGCGGCTTCTTCGGCCGTATCGAAGGTTCCAAGCCAATGCCTCTCTTTGGTTGATGGGTCTCTTATCTCTGCTGCGTATCTCCCCCATGGCCTTCGTCGAACACCCAGAAACCTTCCTGTCGTTTCTTGGTTTTGCTGCTGCTTCTTCTTGCTCTTTGATGGAGATGGGTTCGGGTTGGTGAAATCCATGAGTGAAAGAGAGAGAGAGAGAGACAGAGAGACAGAGAGAGAGAGAGAGAGAGAGAGAGAGAGAGAGAGGTGTTTGAGTTTCTGGGTTTCTTCTCTCTTTAGGAAAAACTAGATCTTTTGATACTGACAGAGACAGAGAGAAAGAGAGAGAGGAATTAATATGAAGGTATAAGCAAATTTTTTAAGAGGAGGAGACAGTCAAGTCGTTATCTCTTCTCTCACGACTCCATTGTTATTGTTTTTTGGCCTTGCATGGTAGCTGTTTAAATAAGGGAGCGCTTGTCTAATATACACCTGAATTTTTACCTCAATTACCTCTAAAATCCATTAAATGCCATTCCAGTCCTTGCGGTTTTAGATTTAAGTTTTTTTTTTTTTTATTTATTTTTTTCAATATGCAGTTGGTATTTTCTTGTTTCTTAAACTAATTAGCAGACGCTCCACCACCACATCAAAGATTTATTGATCCAAAAACTAACCTCACCAATGATTATATTCATGTGTTGATATCATTCCTCTTGGACTGAACTTGGTTATAAGAAGTAAGAACTTAAGATCATCAGTGTTGACCACTTTTGCCGAAAATACCCTTTATTCTTTTACTAATGTCATTTTGATTTTCACCTCTCTCTCTTCTTTTCTTGTAATAAATAGACTATGAATCTTTCAACACAATATGGAGGGTAATTCAGTCATGAAGAAGAGATCCAACATGTACAGTGATTCTCTCTCGTGAGTTTAAAATGATGGGGAGAAATGCATTGATTGGGGGATAGTAATCCGACTTAATGACATAATTAGCATGTTCTCTTAGATACCTTTGATTTAAGATTATTCTGATATTCTCTTGTCAATATAAATCAATTGCATAATTAACTATATATATATATATATATATATATATATATCTCTTTGCCTAAAAGAAAACTATTTCTTTTTAAGTTGATTTATACTAGTGCTACATGGTCCAAGTTCCTTGCATGTGAAATTCAAAAGTTGATGAAAAGAGTATATGAATGAGGACCTAATCATCAGATCCATGATCTCTTCATGAGAAATAGATCATTTATATATGTGGGCTTACATTCCCTCTTAAATTCTTCAATTATAAGCTTATCCAAGTAAAAGTTTTATCAAGACTGCCCAGCTGCATTTGATTGCATGTTCAAGGGATGATCATTGTAAATGATGGGAAGCTCCTCTTTTTTTCTTTTTCTTTTTCTTTTTTTTAATAATTTATCGGGACCCATTCACGTCGTCTGTGATATTTTGATGCTATATTTCCTGTCGTACCAATCACATGACGCTAAGTAAGCACAACAAAACCGACGACTGATCAATCTAAAACCCTAAAAGGCATGACTTCCACCTTAACTGAAGTAACGGATTACCGGTTCAGTTGTTGTGTGCATGACGGCAAGAGATAGGTTCCATAGTAGGAAGTATCGCATCAAGAAAATCGCAGACAATTTTCTTCCAGCGTAGGAGATGGAATTTCCTCTGCAAAATGGGTTTTTGCTAAATTGTTTCTCAAATGACATTACCAATGGATATTATTATCACCTAACACAATAACTCAAAATACACTCGATTTTCATTAATTAATCATGTTTACTATCAAGAGTTTACTTCTTCTTTATTTTTTATTTATATGTTTTTTTAACACTTATTGCCCAATATTACTAGTTACTATCCTAGAACATGCACAACACCAATACCTCCACCTTTTTTACTTCGAGCCTCATGTGTCGTTTGCATTGATAAGTAGTACCTAACATTTACATAGCATCTTTTATTTGTCCTATGTGCTTCAATATATATGACCTTTTTTCCCCTCCTTTTCTCTTTCTTTCAATCTATCTTCATTTGACTGCAACCCATTTTAGACCTAGAATCTTGATTCCTGATGTTGATTTGTTAAGTTATACAGTTCCCTTCTTAATGTCAGAGGATCTATCTAGCTTTCTATCCAATTCTTTTTAAGGTTCAAATCTAATATGTACTAGGATTTGATATCTGAATGTAACCTTTCCAAGGGGAATTCCAACATGATCCTGTGTCGAGATTAAATAGAAAAAGGATTTTGTACAGACTCTTTTACTTTTGGACTCAAGATGTGATCTCTTTTTTATTTTTGATGATTGGACTCAAAATGCAATTGATTTATAAGTGAAAGTTATTCTCATGATTTGCATTATTGCATTGTAAGAATGACTTTTTCTGTCACGCAGAGCAATCATATGTGTGGCTAATTCAAATCTCGAGATAAGTCACATAGACAATTGTAATTAGGGCTGAAACTTAATATATGAAGTAAGATTATGAGTTAGAAACACACGTGGACAAATGGGTTCTCTAAATAAATTGCCACGTGTCCTTTAAAAAAAAAAATTTGAGGATGTATCTAAAGAAAGTTGGTGGTTATAATTAAGAAAGCCCTTCAACTAATAAAAAGGAGATGATTATTTATATGGGGTTTCAATTAATTAGATAATGTTACCTAATACATCCTATATATTTATTTATATGACCTTTAGGTTGAGCATTTGAAGAAAATCATTCATCAGCCATGTGCATCCAATTTGAGTCTGAATCAATGATAAGTTCCACAAACCCTTCTAACCTTTTTCAAATCTAATTAAAGGGTCCCATTTTATAATTTGAATTCCATGGAAATGACTTCTCCTCTTTTGTTTATGCTGCAAACCCTTGAAGTATCCTTTGTGTAAATTAATTACATAAATGGGACTTGGATAGATGCAAAAGCTTGTTGGGTTGCATGTGGAAAGAACACATAGGTATGCTTTTCTTGAAGAAAACAATCACTAGGCACTACCTGCTACTTAAGAATGTGACAAAGTGGTGATGACCCCATTAACCATTAACCTATATACATGAATCTTATAACTTACCCTTTGAGGTAAGATTCATGTATAAAATATGAAAGTAATCCTCTTACCTCAAAGAGTATGCATTTTCTACTGAATTTCATGAAACTAGGTTTATTTTGGGATGGCAATTAGGGTTCTTAGCATTATTGTCCCAATGAATGAGAGAAAAAGAAAAAAAAAACAATTTAAGGACCATATATATAGACAACCTAAGTGAGAAGTTCCAATTTATTTATTTTTATTTTTTATTTTTTGTATCATGGAACCACAACCATACTTGGTATGACTGGGAAAATCCTGGATACCTGTAAATCACAGGTATCATTTAAATTCGGAGACTCGAATCAGAGACCTCACGCGTTTTCAGATACAAGGCTCCCGTTGAACTATCTCGTACGAAGAAAACCCAATCAAAGAAGAAACAAAGCTGTCCCAGTTTTGAGGAATGTTTCATATTTTCCTTTTGAAATGTGAACTCTTATCTAGCTAGGAATTATTGTTTCAACCAAGGTCACAATAGGTCAAAATTTTGCCAGGATTTTTAAGGGAGACAAGTCATATTTTTTTCTTGCAATGGGCACCCAAGTTAATGTAAAGGATAAGTGAAAGTTCCATTGGGATTTGGATTAAGAGGCTTGAAATTGTCCTTTAGCCTAGCTTTGTCTGTAATTATTGTTACTTTGTCTTCCATGGTTGTCAATTTGGGTTTGTCCAAATGCAGCTTAGTCAATGATTCTCAATAGGATTCCCATATGCAACCATGTTTAACTTAAATATACATATCCATATCAGAGATAAGAGAGGGAGAGTTATTAAATGAAAAAGTAAGTTTATACTTAAGTCAATCTTATTTCAAAGTTAGCTAAGGATGTATTTGGCATTGCTTCTTTGGTCTCTGGAAGTGATTTTTGAGCCTAGAACCACTTTAATTATATACATTAAGCGTTTAGTAAATATGTTTAAAAAACAATTCCAAATGAAGTGTTTCATTGAAACGCTAATTCTATTGAAGCAGTCGACTCCCTGCTTCTCCAAATTGCTTTTGCGAGAATAAGTTTAGTCGCTTGAGTGACATTTTTAATGAGACTATTTCATTCTCATATTGGTAAATATGTCTAAAAAGCAATTTCAATTGAAACAGTTGACTCCCTGCTTCTCCAAATTGCTTTTGCGGGAACAAATTTAGTTATTTAAGTGACATTTTTAATAAGACTATTTTATCCTCGTATCATTTTATAATGTTCATTTTGTCCCTTCTTATCTTCTAGACCTAAAAGCAGTTCTTAAATAAGGATTTACAAACACCATCTTTTCATCTGAAGCAGCTTTTACAAAACGCTTCATAAGAATCACTTCTCATTTTAGAAAGCAATGCAAAACATAGCCTAAAAAAAACCTAACAAAAACTATGCAACCAGATAGAACTTTAATATGGAAAAGAAACTGTAGAAAGGAATTAATCTTGTATAAATAATGATTATAATCTAATAGAACTAATTTAATTAATCTTGTGTAACCTGAACTAGATAATTTTATTGAACCAAACGGGTCCCATAATATATATAATGTAATCGCATTGAGAAGGTATCTTTGGGAACAACACCAGCAAACCCTGAGAACATGAAACCTACGTTCGTTTGTTGGCTTTCTCAAACGTCAAATTCTCCTTTCTCCATGTGCAAGCAAGCATGGTTAGAATTTTATAATTCCATTGCACTTCATATACTACAAACTAAAAAAGAAGACTAAAGGGACAAAGTATATTTAATCCATTGTAGGTAGGAACCCAGAAAGCGATGGCAGAAATCTTTCTCTGCCGTCCAGATTTCATTAAAAGAAGAGAATTTCCTTCAACAAGTTTAGTAAGATCACTTGAACATTTGACTGCGATTTGGCACAAACACACACAGAGAGAGAGAGAGAGAGAGAGAGAGAGAGAGAGAGAGAGAGAGAGGCATCATTCAACTTTGACCGTAACAGAAGAAAGAATAGCTTCTTTATTTGTCCTTTAGACAGAACCCTAGCCAGTGAGACTAACCTAAACAAAATGATGTGGGTGCCTTAGAAATCCATGCAGTTCAACAACATCAAAACCAAAGCTCTAGAAATCCCATTTCAATCGCCATCAAAATAAATTACAAACATTGATGTTTAATCTCTTGCGGGCACGAGGCCCCGTTTGGAAATTAAGAAACTGCGAGAGAATACTAGAAAGCATATTTTTCTTGTAAATCGCTTGAATCTGATTATCAAGAATATGAAAGAAAATGTGGGATCCACCCCTTTCATGAGAAAATAAATGATGAAAACTAACATTTTTTTTTCTTCTAACCCACTGCCCTTCATTAATATCCGAATTTGCAAGAGTTCAACATATATAACATAAATATGGCTTATGGTATATACCATAAGGTCATAATTGAAAATTATGTTTAAGATTCTCATTATTTTCTTGCTTTCCAAAGGCATCATCAGTACATGATTTTCATTCATATTTATGCAAGTTTCTTAAAACATCCAAATAACATCAGAAAATCAATTGATTTCATATATAACACTTTCTCACAGACTTTCTGGCATATTCTTAGTATCTAAAAAAGCGTTAAAGAATTCTTTGGATCAAGCTGAGAAGAAAAAAGAAGTAGCTATAAGAAAGTTCAATCAAAGTGGAGGAAGCGAGATTTGATAGGTTCTTTTCTAGGCACAAAAACAAAGATGCGAAAATTAAAGATGCGTTTGTTGGAAAGGAGAGGAGGGTCAAACAAAGAGACTTTCCCAACCTGATTACAAGGAACAAAACAAATAGTGCTGTAAATGAGCCGAGCCGAGCTTTGCCTAGTTTGATTCAGGCTCGTAAATCTCTAGCAAGGCTTAGCCCGTTAAAAAATTTTAGGCTCCAAACCGAGTCAAGTTTTATCCAGTTTGGCTCAGACTCGTAAAAGCTCGGCTTATAAAAACTACTCACAATAAAGCTTAGATTAGTACAAATGCATTAATATTATAATTAATAATTATTATTATATATAATATAATATATTAACATGTATGTTTAATATTAATACATAATCTAAGATATAGGAATATGAACGTATAATCTCATATACAAATTGAGCCGAGCTTTGACTGAACCGAGCCTATCCAAACTCGGCTCAAACTCGTTAAGATAATAAGTTTTTTTTGGAGTTCAAGTTCGGATCGCGAGTCTAATTATAGAGCTCAAGCTCAACTCATACGAGCCAAACCCGAGCCTAAGCTGAACTAGCTCGACTCGTTGACAGTCCTAGGAGCAAAAGGTGAGTGATAAAGGTAAGAGTTGGATTCCAACATAAACAGTTCTTATCAGCATCCTATGATCTCAATCGTGGTGCCATTTCAATGGTTTTAGGGTTTCAAGGGAGCGTGTTTGTTTGAATGTTTTGTCCCGTCTGAAGGGCTTCACCAGATTTTGGGGTTTGGCTCTTGTTTTTTTCCGTAGATTTCTCTTTTGTTTATGATATTTCTGACGTAGTAGAATTGTGAAACGCATAGGGAAAGAATACCATCTAATCCCGAACCGACTCTTGAATTTACGAAGAAGAAGAAAATAACGAATCTTTTATTAATTTTTGAAAAGGAAAATATTTTTATATCTTTTTTTGGCGAGAAGAGAATGTTTTTATGTATAGAAGTTCACAATTCACAATCCTAAATTTCTCAAAAATAGAAAAACTGTTCAAAATAATAATAAAAATATTCATATTCAACTATCCCACAATAAATCGGAACTCACGATATCTTAAAATATGCTAAATCAAAACTTACTAGAGATAGATCCACTGACAGTTTGTCAAAAGTTTAAAAGTAAATGTTGAAAAGTAGATTTTATTATTTATTTTTCTACTTTTATAATCAAAATGTATATTTGGTATTGGATTGGTCAAGATCAAGGTCTGGACCATCTAATTTATAAATTAAAAACAAAGAAAACATCGGACCGATTGTACCGGTCACCTGACCGGTTGTACTGATTGGTCCAAATCGGTACTGGTTGTATTGGTCTGATCCAAAACCTCACGATACAATAATTGTATCCTAGCTTGGGACTGGATCGGTCCTGGCCAATTGTGGTACGAACCGGACTGGTTCTGGCCAGTTCCGGTTTAGATCCGATACAAAAGGTGAACCACCTGTTTAAATTTTAAAGTAAAAAAAAAAAATTAGGACCCGTTGAACCGGTTGTCAGATCATCGGTACCGGTCACTGGACCGATGGTATCGATTAGGACTGATCGGTACTAGATCGGTCCAAATTGGTACCGGTCTGGACCATCCAATTTATAAATTTAAAAAAATAAAAAAAGTCAGACCCATTGTACCGATCGGTCCAGACCGGTATCCGTTGTACCAGTTTGGTCCAAAACCTTACGATACAATTATTATAACATGGCTTGGATCGAATCGGACCGATCCTTTGGACCTTACGATACAATTATTATATCATGGCTTGGATCGAATCGGACCGATCCTTTAAACCTTGGTCGGGAGGGTTGAAGAGAAAGAAAAAAAATGACTTCAAAAATTGGAAAGTTATTTTTTAACTTCTCATCAAAAGTTAAAATTTAACTTTTTGACTTGTACAAAGCTACTTTTTATTTTTGTTATCAAACTAACTTTTCTTTCTTTTTTTTTTTTTGACTTTTAAAAGTTAACAGGTAACTTTTAAAAGCTATATCAAATAGACCCTAAATCTTGAAATCTCTGTTCTAAAACTCGTCGAGTTAACTCGAAACTCGGACAAATTAACTCGACTCGGAGGCTTTTCGAGACAAAACGGTTAAAAAGTCGGTCTGGAGTTAACTCGACCGAGTTCATGATCAATTCGACGAGTTTCTTGAAAATTGACTCGAGTAGATGTAAACTCAGTCCCTTTTTCGTTTGCTAAACTTTTATTGCTAAAAATCATAATAAGAACTTTCGATTTTTAAGAGAAAGGGATGACTAAATAGGAATTTTCACAAGATAATAGACTCTTAAACTAAAGTGAGAGAGAGAGAGAAGAAGAAGAAGAAAGAAAGAATCAAAGGTAAAGCTTGGCTTTCATTTTCATATGAAGGAAAAAGAATATAAAAAAAAAAAAGGAAGCCAGTTTGTTTGTTGAGGTTGTCACTCATCACTGCAGTTCTTCTCTTCAACAATTGTTCAACACCTCAAATCCTCAACCATATCAATGGCTTTCCAACCTTGTTTCTCTGAATCGGAAGAACATCTCTGCAACTCTCCTCTCTCAAAAGAGAAAAACCCTATAAAGTATTTGTAGTGACACTAAACCTAAAGGTGAAATTAATTAGTCAATTTAGAAACTAATGTGCAAATTATTATAGTATGAGGGAATAAATGAAAATATAACAAAAGTCAATTGGGCTTTAAGGCCTTAGAACATGGGTTGGTCGTTTGGCCCAAGTGGCTCAATCGCAATTCTATAGACAGTACCTGAAACAGATACCACACAGCCGTAAAATAGAATAAAAATATAAAAATAAAATCTAAAAAAATTCAAATAGACTTAATCTAACTAAATTTAGCAATCTAAACCGAAAACCAGTCCCCGGCAACGGCACCAAAAATTGATATGTGAATTATAACCACTCGCAATAGAATGAATCCAAGTAGGATAGGGCTATTTTGAGAGTGTCGAACCTTAAAGGATTGATGGAATTTAGACTGTTAAAATACCAAATTAATTCTAAATAAATTAATTAGACAAATCAAAGGAATCTTGTGATTTAATTTTAAAAACTAAATTAAAGGGATTAAATCAATAAGAAAAAGAGTAGAGCATTGATGATCCCTTTAACCCTTGAATATGGCTAATCTCATGAAATCTAGGAATTTAATCAATGTTTGAAACAGACTTGTGTGGCTACAAGCACACAATCATGTCCCAAAAAAGTATCATACTAAGAAATAAGCATAGTAAATAAGCATAGTCTATCTTCAATTTCTCTAAGCATAAACTATCAAATTCCTTAACATGAATTACATTATCATAAGGGATAAGTATAACCCATCTTCGGTTAGCATGGACTGTCTACCTACACTATCTGATCTAATTTGCAGTACAACTTGTCTTCCCTAGGCATGGCCTATCAAATCCGTCTTAATTATCATGCCAAGGAGCACGATTGCATAATCATCAAGGTGTTAGAGATTCTCCAACTCCTAGGACTCTAAATAAGATTATGACTGAACCTTTTGCAGGCTACCTACGTACCCAAATAGGGATCAAATTAGACGTAGTTCAAGGTCTGGTGGACCGTCTAACACTGGTCGAAACAGGCTAAGGAAAATAGTGAGCCGAAGCTAAGAATTACGTGAGCACATTTCAGAGCTACCTTTTTAGTAGTGTAATCCATTTTTCTCCATCCCTTCCGAATGTGGCAAGTGAGTCAGTATTTATAGCTTTTGGAAGAAAGTTAGCTGCAACTAGAATTCCCACCCACCATTTCTGGCAGTGTTAAAATATTTACCTGTACCCCAGTCTCTTAGGTGGACCAATTACAAGTCGTTTGGATAATTACAAGTTTCTGAGAAACCGTGACATGGACTACAACCCCAATACTAGGGCTATAAACAAGCAGAGCCGAGCTTTGCCCAGCTCGGCTCGGGCTCGACTCAGTCTTGGTAAAAAAAATTGGGCTCAAGCTCGCTAGTTTTTTCAAGGCTTAGGGTCGGCTCACAAAAGCTCGGCTCGGCTCATGGAAAGCCAAGTCAATTAATTCTAATTTTTTAAATTTTTAACTTAACTATTTAACTATTTACTAAATTCTAGCTTTACAATTAATTAAGTAGTTGACTCATTAAACCCGCTACTAATTTTTTTCTTTTGAACACACCACTAATATTGTATTTAATGATTAATATTATATATATATGATACCTATGATATATAAGACCGAGCCGAGCCTACCTAAGCTCGGCTCAGGCTCGTTAAAATAATGAGCCTCTTTTTTGGCTCAGAATTAGCTCGCGAGTCTAAATATTGAGCTCAAGCTTGGCTCATGTAAACCGAGCCCGAGCCCGAGTCAAGCTAGCTCGACTTGTTGACAGCCCTACCCAATACGACCAAGTGTTGGCGAGCCTCACGATCCTCCATATGGGCGTTGGTGATCAACAAATATAAGTGATAATGAAAAGTTATTTAGCCTTAGCGTCGTCAAGACTGTCTAGTCTTGGCGCCATCGGGGATATTAGTCCTAGCGCTTTCGAGGTTCTCGAACTTTAGCACTTTCAAGACTATGTGACCTTATACGTCGTCGAGGTTCCCTTTGGGCGGAGGTATGTATCACTTTCTATGTCGTTGAGCATTGCTTTAGACGGAGGTAGTATCGCCTTATACGTCTTCGAGTATCGCTCTAGACAAAGGTAATATTATCTTTTACGTTGTCGAGCATCGCTCTAGACGAAATTAATATTATCTTCTACGTCGTCGAGCATCGCTCTACACTAGGGGTGTAAACAAGTCAAACTTGAACCTAATATTTAGGCTCACGAGCCAAATCCGAGCCCAAGAAAAAGCTCACGAGCTTGAGTTGAGCTTAGGTAAATTCAACTCGATTAAAGCTCGACTCGATATAATATAT
>JAUPMG010000017.1:17892305-17907325 GCA_031762675.1 Pachysandra terminalis | reverse complement strand
CCGACATTGCGAACCTTGTTCACACATATAGAGCACAAATAGGATGGTTAAAAGGTTTAATTCAGAATCGTACTATCAGCTAATACAAGGTGCTAATCTCAGAGAATGGAAATAACATTACCATATACCTTATCCAATTCATGCCAATCGAATAATCTTCAAATCCTATAGGAAGATAAGGCATCTATTGTTAAATTGTTACAATTCATTGTATGAATCTTACGTTTCGATTCGATTTGACCTTCAATTCGTTTTGACCCTAGATCGATTAGTGAAGAAGTCAGTTTATATTTGAATCTTACAATCTATACATTGAAACTTACAATTTAATCAAACGATTCAACTCCGCAACACCAAACAAATATGACCCTTTTTACTGAACAATTTTCCTTTTTTTCTCGTTTGATCCTTGTTTATATAGAATATAGTACTCTAAAACAATTAAATATATATCAAGAGTTATTGTTTGATGTATTTTAAACAATAAAAAACACTTTCCTAAGAAATCCCAAAACCTAAACCCCCAAACCTTCGACTAAAATTAATATGAATCTTACGATTTACGAAACAAAATTACAATTTGATTCTAATTAACCCCTAATGCTTTTCGATTCGATTCACAATTTGACAACTTGGATTAAGGTCACCTTCAGAACTATCCATGCACTAAACTTTCCAAGTGATTCAAGTGGCATCTCAAATAATCAACTCGTACCTACAGAATTGTAATATCACCCAAAATGGGATGCTAATACTACAGGTCTACAAATAATACTGCAATTCAATCCATAATAATCAACGAATTTCCAAATCATATAGGCTAACAAGACCACCTTCAAACTGCCAATGCAATAATCTAACCTAAGCAACTTAAATGGCTTCTCAGATGTCCAAATACTTTCTAACAAGTATTTTATATCCCTCCAGATAAAAAATGCAATCCATCACAATATGAAGTCTAAGCTTCAAAAAGCATTAATTTATATGCCAGTGACCTTTTCATCTATGTGGTTAACAAGATGAAAAGACAATAAAATGCATTCATAACCATAATAACTTCAAACTAACCAAAGGGTATAAAGGAATTAACAAAAAAATATGTAACAGTGCTTCAAACAGAATCCAATTTCATTGAACCAAGTAAAAACTAAAGACGGATCATAAAATAGTATAATAACTCATAGACGTTCTGCCCCAACAAAATTATATTAGAACAAAAAACAAAAACTCTTCATTTCAATCCTGAAACTAACCACACAAACTGGATCGCCATATGCCAAGGATAGACGGAGAAAAAACACCCTCAATCACCCTTTCTCCTGAAAGAACATCCCTCTGTAAGTCTCGCCCGACCACCTGTCGGCTGACACAGTACCGTCTGGCAGTTGCCACAGACCACCACGGTTTGTGAATGGCTGAAGACGGTCGTTCTGCAGTTATGAAAAAGAAACACAGATTTAAAACCCTCTCCGTCCCAATCAAGAACGAAATCAAATATCAGATCAAACAAAAGCAAAAACAAAAAAAAAAAAGAAGATCGAAAGCAAGGATGTTAGAACTTACATGTTAAAACAGCCTTGACATTTGACGTCCTTCAAGAAAGAATAAATTTTTCATCAATACATGTAACAGATTCAGTATTTTTCATCAATATAGAAACAATAAGACTCAAAATCCTTACCATGAAAAAGGAATTAGGTGACTGAACCAGACGCTTCAGCTTATGCTTCCTTTTCTCAAGCTCCGCCGGAGGATTTAACAGATCAATATCGTTTGGAAGAACCTAAAAACGAAAGATTTCATCCATAAGAACAAAGAAAAACTGAGAAATAGATAAAAAATTTAAAAAAAAATAAACCTATAATCTAAACCTTCAACCATCGAAGAAGAGCAGGATCACAAAAAAACAATCCCAAAGGAAAAAAAAAAAAAAAAGCAGTTAAATCGATCGAACTCACCATCTTGACAGAAAACCTAGCAGAAACTCGAAACCCTAAAGGAACGGTTGAAAGAGTGTAAGCTGCTGCTATGAAAAAAAAAAAATCTTTGAAGGGAAGAAAAATAAGTCCGATATGATATTATATAAAGGAATGTTTGATTAAAGTAAGCCGTCAGATGGATGAAAATTAGATCCTAGCCTTCGGTTGAAATCTTTCTCGAGGTGCTAGGGTTTTGGGGGCAGTTTAGTCTCGAATGCAACTTTTGCACTCGTATTTGACGGGTCGGGTTGATTTTTATAAACGGGTTAGATGAGAGTTAACGAGGAACTTGTTTTATATATGTTGGATTTAAGAAATGGGTCGACTGGGTGGCCCAACTCATTTGGGTCGACCTCCATGCTTGATAAGAAGTGTGAATGTGAACAACTTTCTCATAATTCTATTAGGAGACATAGTCTTAGGAAGAGTTGTCTTCCCTATCCATTTAAGCTTTAAATGTTTGGAGTAGGGGGGTGTCAACGGGGTCGGGTTCAGGACAAGTCCAACAAGTCCCAGAACCGAACCCTATTATATGGGAAGTTCCGGGTCATGTCAATTCCGAGTCCGTGATGTCACCCTTAGTCCCATGACCAAACCCACAAATACCTGATTCTTAGCGGATACCTGATACTTACTATACTAATATATATTAAAAATATTTATTTAATCTATATTAAAATTATTTTATTATCATGATAATGATCATTCCAAAAACTTATACTTATTTAAATTTAGATAAAATATTTACACAATCACATACTAAATATCATCCATAACATAAAATAAATGTCTAATAAGAACTTGTAAATTAACTTTCGTTTAGTTTTGATTAAATTAATTAATTAATTTTATAATTATATTATTTTAATACAAATCAAATGTTTATAAAATGAGTTCGATTTTATCGAGTACCCGTCAGGTCTACCCGAATAGACCCGGTTCTTAACAGGTCTATTTGCTATAGAATCAGAACCGGACCCTATTATGATTCAGTGTTATAATACCGGAACCGAATCCTTCTAACGGGTTCAATTCTATCGGGTACCCATTGACACCGCTAGTTTGGAGATAGTCAACCCTAGAGATTCTCTCACTCTTTTTATCTCTTCTTCCCTTACTATCTGGTTTTATTAAGATTCCCATGCAGAGACATAGTCATTTGAGTGTAGAAATATTGTATGTTGTTCTATTAGTAATCGCACATTTCGATATGGGACATTTTCTGATTCGTTAGAGATCTTCCATTACAAATCTACATATCTGAGTTCATGTGCATTCAGATACGTGATCCTAATCATCTACAACCTTTAATATAATATAATATATTATTTTTTATATATTATTATATTAAAGAGGAGATTAAATGAGTTGAGTGAGTTGATTGGAATTTAGATTTTTCAACAATCCATTAAACGGTTGGGGTTGGATTGACCATTGATATCCAATCCGAACCGACTATAACCAAGTCCATTGCCAGCTCCAAGTTCGTCTTCAATAATAATTTTATTGTTAATTTTGCTCCTTATTACACTTGTTATCGAACGGGCCAGATCTTTAATTACATCGAACCAGATGATGCGTAGATCGTGTTTGCAATTTTATCAAATTATAGTGGGTCTAGATCCGAAAAAGGATCCATTCTTTAAAGTCCATATCCGAATCATGTTAACATTAGCTAATCTGGACCTGAATTTGAACATGTATCTAATATATTATTCTTTTCGTAGGGCTCAAGTCTACTCCATGTTACCATTAGCTAGGAGTGCAACTCGGTTCGAATTGGCGTCAACCCAAAACTAAGCCAACATCTGTGAAGGTTAATGATGAACTGAATCGAATTGAGAACCGAACTTCCTAACCTAGAAACTGTATTAAACTAAAATGGAAAATCTTAAACCCAAACCAAATTGCAGTTTCAGTTCGCTTCGGATTGGGTTAGGCCGGTTTAATACATTGTTTTTTTTTCATAACTGAGTGTAGGACTGTCAACGAGTCAAGCACGGCTCAGGTGCATGCTCGGGCTCATATCAGCCACGATTGAGCTCTAAAATTAGACTTGCGAGCTGAGCCTGAGCTCAAAAAAAAGCTCATTATTTTAACAAGCTTGAGCTGAGCTTGGGAGACTCGGCTCGGTTTGTATATAAGATTTTACGCTCATATTCTTATAGCTTATATTATGTATTAATATTAAACACACATGTTAACATATTATATTACATATAATAATAATTATCAACTATAATATTAATGCGTTTGAACTTTTTTACAAATCGATCTTTTTATAAGCCGAACTTTTTGCAAGCCCAGTTGGGCAAAGCTCAGCTCGTTTACAGCCCTGAGTGTAGGACCATAGTGTTTAAACTCGGTTTCGGATCGGGGATCGTCCCGGTCCGAACAACAATTTTTTTTTTCTTTTTCTGGATCGTTCCGGATTATCATGGATCGGACGATCCAACTCGCCGATACCGATACAACTCGTCCGGAACGCCCGAGTTGTATCGGTATCGGACCGAGTTGAAGGTTTTTGGGGTTTTAGGGATCAGGTTTCAACTCGGGGATCGTCCGATCCAGACCGAGATCGGACGTTCCTTTACACTATGTGTGGGACCAATAGAGATAAACCTGCACAAGCAACAACCACCAATTTCCTTTGTTTCTTTTGAACTTGAAAAATAAAAAACAAGCCTCAGATTGTATCAGTCTCAATGAACAAAATTATAGGGGGCAGTTTCACATTCTAGTTCCCTACATAAAGAACCCATTAAGCAGAAATTTGGACTGAACAATGCCTATAGATATATAAGAAGCAAAAGATATGTGGAACAGCAAACCTCAGAAAGCATGTTGTAAGTAGTAACATCTCCGGGAAGACAACGGAGCACTTCAATCAAGTTGAGCTTTGAATAAATACAAAACCAAAATTTAGGTGCAATCCATGTTAGTGTTCTGTATTCATACAACAACACTATAGTATAGGATGTGAAGCTCGAAGAAAATGCACACCACTGGTCATGGACAAACCAATTTTGTCCTTAAATCTTCTAAGAATTCAGAATCCATCAACTGCGAAAAGAAGTAAGTCATAATCAAAAAAAAAAGGTGTGAGCAAGATAAAAACTACAGGATACACCAAGAAAGCAGCAATCTGAACTAGGCAAACCAAAAAAATCTAAACCGTTTTATTTTACTTTCAACGCAACAATTAGTGGAAGAGAAGATCGGGCAATTAAAACTAGAAGCCTTAAAGCAGAATTCAGTTCACTGCTGTATGATCTGTACAGAAGCGAATATTGTAATAAAAATATTATCTCTATGCAAACATAATGAGGGGAAATTCAAGTAACCTATCTTAGAAAAAAACAGAGAACCAAATCAATACTTTAATAGTTTTAGTTGTAAAAGAAGGGATAAACAAAGAAAAGAAGAAAAAACCCGATTATATCTTGTGTGCGAAGGATCGAATAAAAAGTGAATATAAAGCAATTTACAACTTAATAGATATTCTAATCTACTATCATAATGAAATAAACAAAGGCGTATGCCATAAAAAGCTGGGAAACACTAGAATGGGAGATTCCAGTTCTGCCTATCCAAAGGAAAAAACAAAAAAGACACAAAACCAACCAGTGGGTAAACCAATTATAAATTTGTCAACAATGTATGCATACATATAAAAATGCATAAAAGCAATCAAGTGACAGAAACAGCACAGGTGCTGGTGCAGAGTTTTAAAAAAAACAAACCTTTTGGTTTATAGTTGGATGATGGTAGGACATAATACTTTGATCACTATGAAGCGTACACTTATAAGGGGGAAACCAACGAAAAACTTCTTGAAAGGTGCTAGACCAAGAAATCCAAACGCTTTCTAACTTACATGTCCAAATACTGAAGCTGCACTGTTATCTGAACCTTTAACTACTTTTTTGATTCTTTGATTCTATTTAAAACATGTCACCCAATCTTCAAATTAATGGCCCTTTTCCTGATTCTAACTTATGTCTAATAACTAGGGATAGCAATAGAGCGGGCTAAATGGATGATCCACCCACCCTTTGTTGCTCCCAAGGTGGGAGCAGGTCTGGAGTAGGGTGGACTCCTATACGGTCAAGGCCGGATTTGCCAAAATTAGCTCCAACCCCACCCTGTTGCCATCCCTGCTTATAAATCAAGTTTTCTATAGCAAAATTTGCTGCATGAGATGCTCCCCATATATAATCACTGCATAGTAACAACCGAATCAAGTATATAACGTAAAGACAACAAGGTCTATAATTTTACTTCTATCTTACTGGTTCTAAGCGATCATATTTGATAGAAACTATGGTAAACAAAATCTTGTTCTTGAAACAGAAACTGTTTCTAACAACGAATAATGAGAATCTTGAAGCAATCACAATCAACTGATGGAAAGGAAGTAGCAAGGTGACCAAAAGGCATTAGAATACTCTTTCTTTTATGTCACAAAGATTCTTAAATAATTCTTTGTTTTTATATACATGGAATACAATTATCTAATTTACTTTCATGTGGAGTAATTATTTCATTCTATTGTTCTCAATCATTATACAAATTGGCAAACCAAGAGATAATAAAATTATGTTACAAGTAGTATGTGTAACAGCAACGAAAATAAAAACAATATTCATTTGATGTTTCTACTTAAACTAAATGTAAATAGGCAATCACTAGATGCCTCTCTGAATTCAGTTCACTGTATACATTTAGTGATTAGCAAAAGCATAAATGAGAAAGGAGAAAGGACAAGGATCATACCTATCACTTGGAAGTCAGATGCCATTATTTGACAAAACTCTTGCTGTTTTTCACTGTTTTTAGTTTATAAAGTGCCTGCAAAAACTTTTGACTACATAACCAAGTCCTCATCTTTAGACGGGAAAATACCATCTACCATATGACTGAAACAATCTCATCATTTACTCGATAAGTAATCTTATTTTTCTATATCGTCATTAGTAACACCACAGCCGTAACTGTCAAAGTGAGCCTTGTTGATAATGGTAGCCATCAGGCAAAGCCAAAACACTCTTTATTCAAGATCTAAATTCTTTTTCATGGCCTCGTACACAAGATACGTTATGCTGGCAGATGGTACAACTTTGAGAAGATTTGGAAAAATTCCTTTGTAGAATCCTCTCAAACCTTCATTTTGGAGGGTTCTCCAAAATACATCTGACATTCCCTTATAAGCAGCCTCTGTATGGGAACGCTGGGCTTGCATTCTGAAATCAAAAACATACAAAAAGATTAGTCTCCACAGTGCATCAGTAAGGATAAAGCAAAATTATCTTAAAATGTACAGAGGTATAAATATGGAAGGACACATTGATACATCAAAGCATTACCTTGTTCTAATAACCTGTAAAGGATAAACACATGTTGCTCCAAGAGCTCCTGAAATTGTCCCACATCCCAGTTGCACAAGAGGACCAGGTTCTATAGACATGCAATATCTTTCAGAATTTGGTTTCAAAGACATATTTAGTGTAAAAATGAAGCCACAAAACAGAAGCTAATAAGAAAAAGTGAAAAAGAAAAAACATAAACAAAATGAAGACACAAAAGATCGTACCACTATCATGAAGTACATATGTTTTTGACATATCTTTCAATGTCTCATATGCAGCAAGATCAATGCCTGCATACGGGATAATCCCAAGAAGGGAAGGAATGAGACCTCTATAGAAGGCTTGAGGTCCCTCGTGAACCCATATATCCTTAGATAATGTTCCCAATTTAGGAACTTTTCCACCTTCACAAACATAAGTCTGCAGCCGGGTTTTTACTAAATCCATGGGATAAATAATAGTCTGTGCCACAGCACGCACCTGCAATACCACCAGCAACAAGTCGCCCTGCAGTACCAATATCACTCTTATCTTCCCCATTAGAATTTCCAATGAAATTCTTTAACATTTCATAAGTGTAAAATCTGATAGCACTTTCAGGTGCTACCTTCATGATATTCAAGCCATTCCCTCGAAAAAATCCCAATAAGCCACCTTCCTTCCATATGTCTTTTATAGCTGGCATAATAGAAGCATGTTTTGTCTGGACTTGTAAAACAACCTTTAGGCGATCGAGAGGAGCAGTTGCGGTACGAGATGCAGCTCCTGCTACTCCCCCTGCAATCAAATAGTTGCTTGCATGGACATGTTTACTGATCCCCTCTGGAATAACAGCCTGTTCCCCAATATCTACAAGGCATACCCTTTCCCAATAATGAAAAATATTCTCAATGGTTGCTTCATGGGGATAGAGTAAAAGAAAATCTCTCCAATCTTCAAAAGTTATAATCCCGTTGTTATCCATATCCACATGCTCTACAAAACGAGCAAGTTCCTCCTCATCAATTTCAATCCCTGCAAGGACAAACTGCCAACACTTATAAGATGAAAAAAGTGACACAAAAAGGGAATCATTAACTTACAAATGCTTCGATTGTTTAAGAGTATAAAACAAAGAACAATTCTGAAAAGCCAAATGACAGAGATGAGACACATTCTGTATAAATTTCAGATACAAACTACAACTTCAACTTGGTATTTGAATTATTAAGCAACAACTCAACAAAATAGAAACCTATGAGCTCTGTATTCTTAAAACATACAAAGTACAATTATAAACAAACAAGAACAAAATGCCTTATCCCAACTAGTTGGAGATTTACAATCAGAAATAATGGATGAAATTACAGCAGTCATTTATTTATTCCAAAGGAAACTTAGTTATTATATTAATCGGAAGTCATAAAAGAATCAGGATAAATAGTGGTGATCAAGCTACCATTTGATGAATAATTAGCAGGTCCACTGACCAACACATGGAATGCCAAAATTTCAGAAGCATGATGTGGAGGACAAAATTAAAGAACAGACTTAGATAAAAATTGACGATGGAGATGGCTTGGAATTAATTTTTTATTACATAGCTTTCATGCAGAAATTTTACGAGGTTCAAAAATTGGGAATAATTGAGAAGCCAATAATAGAAAGAGAGAGAGAAATAACCCAGTCACCATCAACTGACGGCTTATTAGCCAAGAATAAATCCACTTCATGCTAGAGGGAAGGAGTGGATTGGAGTAAGCACAGGATAAAGTAGAGCCGATCCAGAAAAGAAAAAAGAAGGATCCCCTTAGCCAGATCTGAGGAGATATTTATAGATGAAATCTGTAAATATATACGACTGTTTGCTAGCTAGCTACATCGTTATGACATCAGCGACAATGTTGCAACATACCTTGGACTTCCTTTCAGAACAGATCAATGAGAATGGGGTCATGGAGCCAAATTGCTTTGTTGCCAGAACAGGAGATTTCCCCTTAGTTCGCCATCTTAGTTGACAAACCTCACATTCATGTCCAAATTACCACTCCAAGATCCATCCCCATGGGATTTGGCCCTTCCACTTGGGCCTTGGTGCCATGCCCAGGAAACACTATTCCTTTGGCGACATAGCATAGGTATTCTCAGTGTTTGCAATGTTGGCGACATGTCGCCGATTTGGAGATGGGGAACACGAACCAGGGCGTAAATCGATTTTAACCTGGTTCCGTGCAACATGGGGATAAATTTCAAATTTTTTCGATATTTCCCCCATATCTCTCGACATGGGAAAAAGTTTAAAAAAATAAAATAAATTGAAATAATTATTGTATGTTAGTAAATATTAACTATGAAACTATTTAACTAGTCTGCAAAAAAAAAAGAAACAGATTGAAAAATTTGACATTATGATTTAAAATTGGTATAGTATGTATCTTATTTGCTTATTTTCATGTACTTTTAGTAGATCATATTACACCAATTACATCATATAGCTTAAGTAGATTATATTACATTAATTTTTACACAGCTTGCACACCCAAATCGAGTAAGTGAACCTACCTCAAGTAATGTCCCTTGATATGTAGACATTTGTTTTTTGCATTTTTTGATGTATTTGGATGCATTTATGCCTTAATTAGGCATGTTTAAAGTTTGGGACAAAAAATCCATCAAAAACCCATGGTTTCCCCACATTCCCTGATGTTTCCCCTTGGTTTCCCCTTTTTCCCCCCAGGTTGGCGACATGTCGCCAGAGCCACTTGGCAACATGCCAGGCGACATCGACATAGCGAATCTTGGGTATTCTCTTTGCCAATTATTCTATATAAGGTATTATAAAATTAAGAATGAGCCACCTGTGAATATCATTTCTTCCAACTACACACATAAAGGACAAGAGACTACGTGTTAATTCTGAATGGTTTTGAGGGAAAGTAGGAGATTTGTTGGCATTTGTGCCCTTGCGAGCCATTTTCTTCAGTTACTTTTTAACACTTCATTTTATGTTCTTATTCTATTATTAATAGTGGCAAACCCAGTTTTTACTATGTTACTTATCGTATGGATGATGAATTAATGGAATTGGGTTAACGGCTTTTGCTTGAAAGCATATCCTAACTTCTTAGAGAACAACTCTGTCAAACAGATAGCCACATGCTAATGTTCCATTAAAAAGAAAAAAATCATGTCTACATGCTCATTACTTTTGAGTTAGGATAGCTTACTCACATAGTGATTGTATGTAAGATGATCACAGTCTTATTTGCAGGAATGATACTCCTCACCTATATACTTGTGTACATTGATCCAAATCACCTTAAGCTGAAATTTTAGAAATCTTGCAATAAGGACAAAGAGTTACATACATGCATTGTCAAAACTTTCAGTGACACTTGGATTTTAGATGTGGGGCTTTGACAAATTGATGCTCAGATGTAATTGATCAAGAGTAGTGTCATCATACTTTATCTCATTCAGATGGATTTTGAGGAAGTTTCATCAATGCATAACCATATTTTATGGTCACGTATCATTCATCATTTAGCACTCATTGAGATTTCTAATCTTTTACTAATAATAAACTCTAAGGTTGAACAATGACAAATTGTTTTGAAAAGTACCATCTACTTATATCATAAGACATGAAGAAATATATATAACAAATTTCTGCCACATAATGGATCTTTTATATTCACAAGTCGGCTTTGGAGTCCATGATAGAGGGCTGCTAATGTAAGTTGACAGGACAAGGAAAACCTTTGGACAATCATGGACTCTAAAGCCGACTTGTGAATATTTCTTCCTTTTTACCAAATTGACAAAAATAACTCTGGACATCCAGTCCTATGGGGAATATTTTGGTTGAATTTCAAATAAGTGGAGACTAAAAAGACCATAAGGAGTCCCTATAAATCCATTATGGTCCCAACCAAGAGCCTAAAATCAATGGTGTTAGTTTTAAAGAAAGAGTAGTTAGAAATCTCTCTCTTCTCCCTTGTAATTTCATAATATAGGTTTTTAAGGTGTGCATCTGGTGGAAATACAAAACTCAAACTAAAGAAATATTCATAACTAAAATCTAAACGTTCAGACAAATAGGTGAACATCAATTACACAATAAATTTGTTTTGACTAACATTTTTGATCAAAAACCACAGTTGATGATCCTATGGGCATCTTCAAGAACTATAAAACGGATTAACACCAGTAGGTCTCAGATTACGAAAATGCAGAATCATATATGAGATGTGTGAAATGAAAGACAACCTATGGTGGTTTTGCCATTTAAGTATCTTCATGTTAAGAAAGAAAGGATTCAAAGAGAACAATAACACAAATCAAAACGCACAAGACAACGATTTACGTGGTTTGGCCAAAGATGCCTACGTCCACGGATTCACACCTGATTCCACTATGTTCTCAAAAGCCCAGAAAATTTTTAAAAGGACAATGATGAAAAGTATGATTAAAACCCTATGCTTACGGCTAACAAACGACCATGTGATAAATACCATGTGAAAGTACTGGATCATCAGTACTTCCCGAATGCCTCAGTAGCATCAGTCTCCACAAAACAACACTTCACGTGCCTTTTATGACTAAACAACTTACAAGTAATTATAGTTCTTAACCATAGAGAAGGTATGTAGAAGAGCAAGAGATCAAGAATTTTGTCAACATAGGCAAAAAGTACAAAAATTAAGCTTACTAACTAGTATATAGTTATATATTTTGGATACCTTTAGTGTGTTAAAACTCGATAAGAGAAATTAACTTAAGTGTCGCATAACATCTAAACATTATATGGACATGGAAACTTAGAAAAAGATAAACATTTATATGAGCATGGAAAGTATGGTATACCCGCCCTGACAAGCCAATCCCAAAGTTCTTCTGGTAAAATACAGCCATTATGTTCAACATCAATAGCTTGGAATATGCGATAAAGCTCGAGCTCTTTATCATCCATGTACCGCCGGAACTCTTGGTAATCAACCCGTCCATCTCTATTTGCATCACAGACCTTTAAGAGATCCTTTGCATACTTGTACTCAGCTGGTATTTGGAGGGCAGAGAGGCCTGCTTCAATCTGCGCATAGTCGAGATAACCAACACTCGCAACATCGAAGAAGTTAAAAAGGCTACGGATTCTTAGTTCCCTATCTTCATTTGTTTCTCGCAATGCCAGGAGGACATGATCCATAGACACTGGTCCTGGTTTCGTGACGGGATTGCAACAACCGGGACGCTGCTCATTGTCAGCTGACTTCTTCGTCTCCATCTTTGGAAAGCCGATACGCTCGATGGCTTGTCCCGCCCCAGACATTCTACAGAGCCAAATCCTTTATAATTCTCAGTCGTCAACCATGTAACTTGAAGATCAAAATAAGAATCCAATTACAACACAGTAACAGATTCCCCTCTCTAACCTAAAATTAAAATTGACATTGAAACAGTGTGAATTATCCTGCGAAATCATTGTTTGATTCAAAATTTCAATCAATCTCTATTCCACCAATCTGACATTCCCCTATTTTGATCTAATTCCCGTGGAAAACACATGCAAGACTAAAGATATTCGATGTTTCAAACACGTTCAGGTTTTCGAGTAAATCGAATATAAATTTACGGACAAACAGGGTTCCTTTTGACCAGATTTAGTCAGAAAATATATCGATATAGCTTTATGTCCAAAACAAATCAAACTAAACGCCAGACGAAGAAGAAGAAGATGAAAAAAAAAAAAGAAGGAGAAACGTACCGAAAACGCGGGACGGGATGCCGCTAGAAAATTGGAGAAAATCAACTTAAAAGGTTGAAGTAATCTGACGAAGACCGCTGACTTCCACCGACAACAACCGGATTCTGACTTTAACGTCCCCGGAGATAAAAAGAAAGACAGAAAATCAAAACAAAAATCCCTTGGCAACAGTCGGGAAACATCAGTTTCAGGTCATTTCCCGTACAGTTCGGCCGGAATTCGGCCGGAAGATAGGGGATCTCCGGTGATAACAGATGGAGAGAAGGATCACATGAGGGACTGTAAACGTGTAAATGAAATCGATCGTCGCCGGTGAGAGACAGGGTCGCTGGATATCTCTGACGGAGGAGAGATATGTCTTTATTATCAATATTATTATTATTATTATTATTATTATTCTTATAATTTTTTTGGTTCGCATATTCTTCGAGTGTTCTGCTTACGCGTAAAATTTCTCGATTTCGCTTTTTCTTTTTAAAATTCTCATCTCCACTGAAGCACTGTAGTATGACGCTCCACCTAAACATCACCTATACTTAAGTAGAGATAGTAAAAGTAAACTGTCCATGATCTTCCGTAGGTGTACACCGTTGCATGTCCTTGAATGGATCAAAACATCACTTCGAAAATCCATCCAACGGTTCAGACCATAGGGAGAAGGAAGAGAACCTTCTCTTCTTCTTCTTCCTTTTATTTTATTTTTAATTCAACTTATATTCTCTCATATTTCTGACAAATACAGATACACCCCTCGTATTTTTTAATATTTCAATCTGTTAGTAACGTCGAGTTAGCGGTATTAATAGACCACGTTACTTTACTTTGTAACCTTTTTAAAAATTACGACTTTTACATCTATACCCTTATGTTATGGTGCATTTGTATTTATATTCTTGCATTTTTCATATTTGTATCCATACCACTCTATTATCATAATTTTTGTTTTTGTACAGTCCACGATTAAAAGATGCAAGCTTCCATTTTACTTAGTAAGTGTTATTTTATCTTCATCCTCAATTGATAAGATGGAATGTTAAGAGAGGGGCGATCTCTACAATTAATGTAACACAAACTTCAAAGAATATAACTAGAATATCAGAAAACATATCGATGTATATGTAGCTTCTAGAAATGTGATGGGGGTGTAAATGGAATTAACCTTTTTTTTTTTCTTTATATATATTGGTATGGACCAGGGAGAACCTTCTCTCTAGAGTGCACTAACAGTAATTAAATCCTACATGTTCGTCGGTCCTCCCCATAGTTTAAAATTTCAGAAATTTCAGCCATTTCGAATCCTCCAACGAAAACCAAAATTTTGGCCAAAAATAATTTTATGATTAAAATAATTGAACGAAATAGAACTATGAAATTTTGCAAAATTTTGACAAATTTCGGACCGAAATTTTGGATCTTTCATAGAAATAAATTCACTTTTTTTTATTTAAAGTATTTTAATGTAGACTTAATTTCAGCCATTCTCTTTCTTTTTTTTTTTCTTTTTTTTAGAAAGTACTAACTAATAACTTCTAAACTATAAATAATAAAGTTAGTCAATAAAAATTGATATCTTCAAAAAATATATATTATTTATTAACATAGAAATTTAAAAAAAAAACCAACAAATAATATTTTGATTATTAGTGTGACATAATACAAAAGTTTACAACTAATAAGTACAAAACTTATGTTACAAAAACCAAAAAGTATATAAGTATCCAAAATATATTGGATTCAAATTGTAACATCTAAAAAATTACAAAGTATAAAAGTTTAAACTGAAATTTTAAACTCTATTTCTTGATTTCCTTCAATTTACGCGGGTGCAAAATCCGTACCTGTATAAACAAAAGGAAAAAAATAGTAATAATATCTATTATATATAATAATTAATAAAATAATATACCCAATATCAACTCCTCCCTAATA
>JAUPMG010000017.1:17853647-17867787 GCA_031762675.1 Pachysandra terminalis | reverse complement strand
ACCTTCTAAGGGCAATAACACAAGCAAAGTTCCCACTTGAGCAGCTTGGCTACCTTGTCACCGAGTACACCAGCTACGCCGACACCTCCTCGATCCCCGGCCACTATGTACTGTATTGGGAACTCAAAGTGAGAGGAGGAAGTTGCGAGATTCCGCCGGAACTTGACCATGCCTTAATGGAACAGTGTTGCTCCAATGTGGAAGAATCACTTGATTCTGTGTATAGGAGATGCAGAAGGAAAGACAAGTCTATTGGGCCATTGGAGATCAGAGTGGTGAGTTTTGGAGCTTTTGACTCGCTCATGGACTATTGTGTTTCTCAAGGATCTTCTGTAAATCAGTACAAGACACCGAGGTGTATCAAATCGGAGGAAGCGATCAAGATTTTGGATTCAAGGGTGGTGGGGAGATTTCTAAGTAAGAATGTTCCTTCATGGGAGCCTTATAGAGTGGAAGCTAAATAAAAAGTAGATAGCCATGGAAGTGGCAAATTGCATGGCTTTCACGGGATTCCGGCATGTCGGAATTTTGCAGAGTTGAATCTCCGGCGATCGGTTATTCGCCGGATTGTAAAAGCTCAAATAAAATCACTCTTTTTTTTCTTCTTTGAATGTCGGATTCCATTGCTTCACAGGATTCTGTCACTGGGAGTCTGTGAATCTGTTAGAATGACGCAAATGCCCCCACTGTTTATTTCTGTTTTTCTAAGATACGCCCTCACAATCTCTGGAGCGTGATGGTTGCAATTAATGTTACAGGGTGCGTCCGCGCACGTCATGTGTTTAGGAGTGTACGAATGTACGCCACTTATTCAGACTTCAATAGATTTTTTATAAGTTTGGATAAATGGCATGCATTTGTTGCACACTTGTGGACATGTGGCGTGCATAGATGTACGCTGCAATATCAACTCTAATCATCTCGCTTCAAACAATATCCACCCTTGTATCGTCTAGTAGTAGACTAGTAATACATGGAGACATGGATGACCTGACATTGTCTAGAGCGTGGCAGTTGCAATTTTAACTGAAGTTAGATGTATTGGCACACATACACAAATGCCAGTGGACATGTGACGCGCATAGTTGCACGCTACAATTGCCACTTCTAGACAATACAAAGCCGACATGAACTAATAGTTTTCGAGTAGATAGCGTCGAGAGCAAGATGACTGAAACATTAACTGCAACGCGTATCCGTATATGTCACATGTCCGCATATGTGTGCGCATATGTGTGCATCAGGACTTTTAAAAGATTTGATTGCATCAAGACGCGTGACGTGCACGATCGCACACTATAACTGATTGCTTCATCGTTTTCTATAGCGTAAGGCAATTTTGTCATTTAAGTAACTTTTATAGTGCTGTGACCGTTGGGCGGGGAAATTCCAATTATATCCTTCTTTTTTGTTCCAATCATCTAAAAGGAAAAATAATCAAACACTCGTTTTAATCCAAATCAATTAACTAACTCAGAAACACTTATAATCACTTTTTGAGAATCAATTCCTATTGCTATCTCTGGATTGAAAATGAAATTTGTCAAAGAGGTTTGAAATAAGAAAAAGAGAATTACCAAAAAAAAAAAAAAAAAACGAAATAAGAGAAAGAGCAATAACATCATCCTTTTAGGGTGGAGCATTAGGGCATAAAGGGAGTGAATCTGGAGCGGACCAAGCCCGATGGTCACTCGACCACTTCCCCATAAAAGGACGCGGGTTCCAACCCTAAACCCTATCCATCCCATCCCTTTTTTGTAGGAATGTCCTATCCACGTCCCAAATGATTAAGATATATTTTTTTTAAAAATATTTAAAACATAATCAAACTCAAATTTAATTAATCGAATTGTGCAGCAAATGTTAATAAGGATCCATTTGAATTCTTTGTATGGATTTTGATCCAGCTTAGATCTTCTTAGTATATTCCGACCCGGATCTGATCCATATTTATTTGGGTCTGTATACCAGTCAGTCCAGAGATCCAACAAAATACAGTTTCGGATCAACCCTTTTGAAAGAAAAAATGAATCCAATCATGTATATCTATCGAACCGGATGTTGTCCCATGCCAATGTATGTGTGATTGATTATTAGAACCACACAATGATTCTCACACTCAAACAACTAAGGACTATCATGCGGAATCCTAAAACAACCAGATCTCAAGATGGAGAAGAGATATGGATAGAGGAGGAATCTTCTAAACATAGAAGAGTCAACTTAACTCCTACAACGACTCAACCTTCTAAAGATTATAAGAGAGTTCCACATAGGATAGAATCAGATCTTCTGTGAACATGAGCTGTGTGAACCTCACACGAAGTTGATACTTGTCTCCAGGGTAGGCCCCACTAAGAAGGGTGACTTACATTTCTAAAACCCTAAAAGATCTAATGAATTTGAAACTGGCTTCTATTTTAACTGGCTTTTATCTTAACCGGTGATGACCATCCTCTTTGTGGGCCCACTTAGGACAAGTGTCAACATTATGTGAGGTTCACACAACCCAAGTTCACAAAAAGTCTTCATCTATAATAGTCCTCTATGACTATCTAATATGTCGATGAGGATCTTCTGTGATTTGGATCACAGTAAACCTCCTGTGATCTGCACAAGAGATCGACACGTATCCATAAGTGGGTGACCTACAACTTTTAAAACCCTAAGAAAATGGTAAACCCTGGGACTCACAATTTTAACCAAGTTCTACCTTAATAGGTAGAAGTTGGTAAAGTTGTAAGCCCGTTTAGGACACACGTCGATCTCCTCTGCGGATAATAAGAGGTTTCTTGTGATCTAGATCACAAGATTCTCACTCCTAATATGTACGTCCCATATAAAAATCTGGGTCAGTGCATTCTAATGGGTCAACCGGATCGACCCATATAAAAGTTCAACACCTTTTGTATAATTACATTGGCTTGGCATGTATGACAGACATATCCATGAGGCATCAAGGAAAACATGTAGATATAGCAAGGAAAAGGCTAATAAGTAGCCACGACTCTAGGCAGGTAAGCACAAATCCATGAGGCGTCATCAGCCACGGACATTGGACACAAAACAAACGAACAATATATTGCTGGCAACCCCAAGGAGACAATGCAAACTGTTGTTCATGGGTCTGAAATGTTCACGTATTCCATGAACAGCTCTTTCTGTCTCAACCATTAATAGAAAATATTAACCTCCACCACCAGCTCTACCACATCTGCTGATCAAGGTTGGTCCCTCTTATCATCTATTGCTCCCCAACGTGGCTCCACTACTTACCCCCTTCTTCTTAATTTTCCTTTCTTCTTTATCAAAAGATATGCTAGCTAGGTTTTATATATTTGTGGTTCCTGCAGTTCGCTTTTTTGGGGGGGAATTGATATTGTAGAGTATTTGTATTTATATTCTTATTCTTGTATTTTTTATATTTATATCTATTCCCTCTATTTATCGTAATTGTTGCATTTGTATATCCAACGTTAAAACATGCAAATTTTCATTACTTGTTTTTATTGAATGATTATAATACCCTTTTACTTAATAAGTGTTATTTTGCCTTCATCTTTTATGTTATCGCTTTTTTTTGCGTCTATAGTATACTCTTCTGTTTGCTAAATTTATTGCATATCTACCATTAATGATATTTAAAAAATAAATAAAAATAGCTTCATAGTATACGTTCTTATATATGTTAAAATGTAAAGAAGATATAAAGTAGATTCTCCTATGATCAAAATAAAGATAAAGATATACAACCCGGATTCATTTGATTTTAAATGAATTAAGTAGGCATTTTATTAGGGTTTTTTTTTTTGATGAAAAACGAACAATTTAATTTATTGAAATGCCGAAATTACATGATATCAAACTGCAAATTAGCACAAATGAATGGAGAAGGTTCTTCCATCCAAAACACTGCATCATAAATTGATTTTGCATGATTGGCCAGCAAGTGAGCGACTGTGCTTCCCCCCCTTTTAATATGTGAACAGGTGAAACTCTGCAAATGAACTAAGATTTTTTTTTTATCTTTAATCAAATAACCCACCGATGATTAATCTTCATTTTCAGACTTTAAGGCAGATATAACCTTTAAAGAGTCCCCTTCTAAATGAATGTTACTGAATCCACAGTCCTTAGCAAAGTCTACTCATTCCCAAGCTGCCAAAGCTTCAATATGATTAGCAGAAAATAGGCCATTAATTAAATTTATAAGGTATTAACACCTTATAAGATAAGACTTTGTTTTGTATTTTCATTACATTTTAATAGAAAAACTTATCTTGATCATTTTACGAAAAGGAAAATGAGTGCATAATGTGATTTTTAACACAGTATACAAATGTACACTTGTAATAAATGAAAGAATATAGATGTAATGATAATATAAGGGAATGAATGCAAAATAATATACTCTTTACTAAAGACTATTATCTTCATTCATTAGAAATAAATAAAGGAAGTTTTACAGATTTTAACGTAAGGGTACAAATACAATGATTATAATAATAGAGGGAGATAAAAATAAAATATAAAGATATAAATATAAATACACAATAACATAAGATTATAAATGCAAAAAACCTTTTTTGAATCCCAAAACATTTCTTGAAGAAAATAATTTTGGAAAAAAAAATTAATTTTTTCAAGATTTGTGGTTGCCATTTGGAAACAATGACCATCAGTTCAAGAGCTGTAAAGACCAGGTACACGTGTGGTGTACCTAATATTGGAGAAATTTGCAAGGGAAGAAGACGGTGGCTTTTTTATTTTTTTGGGCTTAACCACGTGGTGTCCTCACACTCACATAAGTGTGGGATTAGTCCACGTTCGGGGCGGGAGCATTAAAGGTAAATCTCTGACCACGAATACTTCTAATGGGATTCGAAATCCAGACAATAGCTTTGACTCGGAAGGTTGGCAGGTTGTGGGGTTCTTTAAAGAAGGAAGGGTGTGGGAGCCCACCATATACCATACCTATCAAGCTCTGATAGAACTCATCATAGAAAGAGTGCGATAAGGAGATGGTGGCTGATAAAAACTTTTCTGTTTTCAAGAGAAAGAGACGTGTAATACTCCCAAGGCTCATGGTTGAAAGACTTTGGGTAGGGACTTGCTGCTTGTTTGAGAATTGACGACACGAGTGAAGTGAAGGGAATTGGGTCGAGAGGAGCACAGCCACACCACTTCGATTAATCTCAAAAATCTTTGCCAAGCGTGCACATTGTCATGTCCTGGCGTGAAACACCATAAACTCTCATTTTTATTGGGTCTAACAGTGGGTAGATTAACAGTAAGGTCCATTAGACAGATATTCTTTGAAGGCTTTCTAGAAAAGGATCATTTAAGGTGGTAGAAGAACTTTCTAGAAAAAAGCTTCCTAAAAAGGTCTTTTAAGAAGGTGGAAGGACTTTTTAAAAAAGACTTTTAATGGTGTGGAATGGAGAATCTTGTGGAAGGTTCTAGAGAAAGATCTAGAACCATTTTAGTTATTAGATTTCTTATACTTGTCTTAATCTAGGCCCTCAATTATAACTCAAAGACCTATATAAAGGGGAGGGCCCCTCATTTGTAAAGCATTTCAGAAATGGTAAAGTCCTTTGAGTGAGGAATATAAGTTCCTTCCTAAGTTACTTCATGTATTCCCTTTACGTCTAGCATTCAAGGCATTGTAGGAAATAGGCTGACTTGTGCCACAAAGGGTTAATTGAGCACAAGTGCCGCATGGTTGGCTTGAAAAAACTCTAAGATCGTGACAATACGCACACGAGAATCCTACCTTATGAAGAGATTATTCAATAGTTTTGCATAATTCTTACCACCAATATCGATGAAGATCTTCTCTGAACTTGGACTCTGTGAACCTCCTATGATATTGACACGTATCTCAAGCGGGCCTACAAAAAAGGGCGGCCATCACTGGTTAAGGTAGAAATCTGTTAAAGTAGAAGCCGATTTAGGGTTTATAAGTCTCTTAGACTGCGTTTGGCTCTACTTGTGCTATTGGATAAGCATTCATTGGATAAGTGACTCAATGGGAGCACTTATCTACAATAATAATAAGCTACTAACTTTATTTAAAAGCTTATTAAAGTTTAGGGGTAAAATAGGTATTATAAAAATATTATTAAAGTTTAGAAATAACATTTATTTTAGTGCTTATAAAAGCTTAGAGGTAAAATAGGTACTATAAAAATATTATTAAAGTTCATAAATAACATTTCTTTAAGTGCTTATAAAAGTTTAGGGATAAAATACATATTCTAAAAATATTATTAAATTTTAGAAATAACATTTATTTAAGTGCTTATGAAAGTTTAGGGGTAAAATAGGTATTACGAAAATATTATTAAAGTTCAGAAATAACATTTCTTTAAGTGCTTATAAAAGTTTAGGGGTAAAATACGTATTATAAAAATATTATTAAAGGTTAGAGATAACATTTATTTAAGTGCTTATGAATGTTTAGGGATAAAATAGGTATTATGAAAATATTACTAAAATAAGTGAAAAAGAGAAGTTGCTCTCAACTGTTTCTCCTTATGGGTAGCCTTCTTCTAATGCTTATGAGTAAGCACTTACCCATTAGGTATTACCAAACACACTTTTAATTTTAAAAAGTGCTTTAATAAGCTATAAGCTGAAATAAGCACTTATATAAGCCGAGCGAAAAGTAGCCTTAAGATTTTAGAAATGTTAATAGCCTTTTTTTGTGGGATCCACTTGGAAACAGGTGTCAGCCTAATGTGAGGTTCACACGTGGAAACAGGTATCAGCCTAATATGAGGTTCGCAAAAGATCCTCGTCTTATATATATATATTATCTCTATTATTGAAAAAGAAAATCGCATGTAATTTTTGGCTTATGATGTTTTCGCGATGTGAACCATATCATGCCACTTAGCTCTTGCATGAAATCTATGATCGATTGTTTTAGATAAGGTGAGATAAGATTTAGCAGGGTTGATTGAGGTTTAGAGTTTTTTGATGTAGGTTACCAAATGTGACAATGTGTGATTGATGTTGTAGGAAATTTCGTTGACAATTTATGTTCTAAGTATAGTTATTTTCAGTTTTCTGTGTAGTTAGAGATATTGTTTACTTTGATTGGTTAATGTAAAGGATCAGTTAAAGTATCTCTCTCTCTCATTTTGAAAGATAATATAAATTAGGGCTGGGATTAGGGATGCCCAAATGGGCCTCGCCCCACCGCCCGATATGATTTGGTCCTTGTCAAGGCATGCCAGGCCGGACCTTGCGTTTATGGCCCACAGAATGACACGAGCACGGTTGGGTTTTGGCCAGATTTGTAGGCAAAAACCTGGCACAGCCCAGCACGATTAATTGTGCCAGTGCTGTATCAGCCCACCGGCCCAACCTGCACAATAAGGCCCATTGGATACTGGTCTCCAATTTGAGTCACTTTCTTTTGGTGAAGCCAATTTGAAGGTTTCAGTTTCTTCTTTAAGATATCTTTCGATGGGTCTAATAGGCTTTTTATTTAACCCATTAATCCGATTAGAAGTGTAATCAGGCCTTTGTGGATCAATGGGAGTTTGAGCCCAGATGGTATTTGGTATTTTGAGTGAAGCCTGATAAATAAAATAAATGGGTTGTTCTTGGGTCTGGAGACTTATTACATAAGCTTAACTCTTTGCCCATAAAATTTAGCCCAGTCATTAATGGGCCGGTTCAATCTTGAGTTTGCATTGTTCTAGACCTAGTTGTTACAACTGGCTTAGATCAGAAATCCAAATTTATGGAACAAAGAACAAATAAATAAAGGGTAATTACCCCTCTAATCTAACCATCTGTAACAGAAATTAATAATTTGACCATAATACCCCTCCATCAATCCTTTTCAATCCAAGGATAGAAAATTAAATTATTAATTTATCCAGGTTTTCACAATTTTCAACATTATAAAAGTTCTTTCTTCTTCCATTTAAACACCTATTTTGTTTTTAAGATCATTAAACAAAGTATATAAGGGTATTTTCATCCTTAAAATATGTTGCTATAAGCAAAAAGCAAGTTGCCCCCAATGGTCACTTGTAGCTGGTGTCTCATGAAGCAGCAGGTTTGGGGTTCAATTCTGATGGGGGCCGTTTCACTTGGGGCCACTGGAGGCTTACCCAGTCGTTAATTTCAGGGCTCCAAGGATTAGTTGTGGTGCGCACAAGTTGGCTCGGACACTCCGGTTATCAAAAAAAAAAAAAAAAACAATACGTCATTACTTAAGGATACTTGTTGTAACATACTTTCAAACTATAGGAGAGATATTTGTGATCCAAGGTTTGAGGGGTACTTGTTGTCATTATGCAAAAAGCAAATAACAAAATAAGTGTTTAACCTAAGGATGTGTCAATGTAATTTACCCATAATAAATTAATAACAAACGAAGGAAGGTTGACTCCAACCCCACACACTGGTTGTTACAACTGCCCCGCGGACTGCTCTCTACATCATCACCAATAAAGAAAAGTATTTATCAAATATAAACCTGATGTAATCATTAGTTGGTTATTTTAAAACACTAAATAATCAATTCTTTCATCAGTATGTGAAGGCATAACGCTTCCTTATTTGTATTCACACATTTTAGGGATAAAAATTAAACAACAGGTGCAGTTTAGTCTTTCAATATCAGCTGCCCTTAAGATTACCAAAACAAGATTTTTGGCATGAACATGAACTAGATATCCAATATGGCCCAACTGATCATGTTGGGGTTTTGTTGGAGCCTAACAAAAAGGACTTTCTACCCAATGTTTGATTCTTTGGTGACACTTTTAAAAGCTGCTTTCGATGGACGCGTTTCTTTATAAAGTTTATTTTTGGTGAAGCAAGAGAGAGGCTGCTTTTAAAAACTATGTTTGCGAGAAACAGTTAACTATGTTCTAAATTTAAGTAAAATTTTTAAAATGACAAAATTTCTCTTTCATTTTTATTATGCATCATTTAAAAAGATAAGTTTATCCATCCAACCTAAAATTATGTATAGAAGCATCCTTTAGATATTTTTTTTCTCACCGAACATAATTTTTAGCCAACGACTTTGATTCAAAGCCCCTTTTTACAAAGTCATTTGCATTAATTAAAACCTTCTATTTGTAGGAAGCTACACCAAATGGGGTCGTCATATAGATCACATAAGGGCAATAGATTCTAGAAAACCAAATCCAAATCAAACCGAAGTTGGTTTGGATCGGTCAGTTTTTAGGTTGACCCGACCCAAGTTGCACTTCTAATCCAAATTATTCAAGCATTAAACCACACCCTAATTAGGTTTGCCACCAAGTTTGGGGATGATCCATATAGTAATATTGGGCTCCTTGATTGAAGCCCATGTAATAATCTGCAAGGTTGAGCATGGACCGATCCGGTTTGGACTGCCCAATATGGTATGGGATTGGACCGGTACAAAAGATACCGGTCTGGACCGGTTGATACAACCAGTCCGATACTTTTGTTTTTGTGTATTGGACGGTACAGACCGGTTTCGATCCAGATCGATCCGATACTAAACCGGTCCTGCAGCTTTAATTTTTTTAATTTAAAATTTTAATAGCTAGTCCATCACTTTTGTATTGGACCGGACCGGTCTAGTACCCAGTCCCGATCCTTTAAACCTTGGAAGAATGGGCTAACCAAGCCCAACTCATCAAAACAATTATTGAATGACCATAATACCCAAACTACAACCATTAGATTCAAAAGTATTTCACAGCCACTAGCTTGTGAGTTGTTCAATTGTCTGTATTAAACTGCAAAGAATCCAAGGCCTTTGTTTATTAGTTTTTCGAATCCAAAGCTTTATTTTATTTTCGGCTTTAAAATAAACAAACAAACTCGCAAGAGTAAGAGGTGAAAGGTAGCCGTTAGTTATATTAATATCTTCATATCAGTAGGAGGAACGTCAACACACAGTTGGCTGGTATGATAATTACCCATATGAGCAGAAAATTATTTTCTCCTTTCACGAGGCCAGATCTTTTCTGCGTTAAGCCAATTAGAGAATAACACGTGAATAATGAAAGTAGGGCCCACGACTGCATTTACAGCTGTCCGCCAACACATCCTTGATGGTTGGTGTGCAACAGTGCAAGGCGTAAAATCTTGGTTAAATTATAGTGACGCTCCCCTTAAGTTTGGTGTAATGGCAAAAAATACCCTCAAACCTTGTCCATTACATCCATACCCTTATTGGACTAAACTAGAGAGAATCTTAACCATATGTGACATAAACTGATCATTTGATTATAATACCCCTTTAATGATAATCATAATAAATATCAGTTATTTTTAATTATTTTTTTTAATTATATTTTATTTTATCCTATAATTATTAGAGGGAGATTTCTACTATGCCGACTTCGACATAATACTGACTAATTGTTAACGGTTGAGATTTTATAAAAATTAAATTAATGAGTGTAGATGAAGTATTCCACTATGTAGATTAACAAATATCCGCACTATAGATTAGCTCTTATAAGAGATAAATAAGATTTTCACAATTTTCATTGTTACGAAACTTCTTTCTTCTTTCACATAAGTATCTATTTTGTTTTCAAGCTTATTATGCAAGATATATATAAGGATATTTTCGTCCTTAAAATATATCCTGTTCAAAGCAAAAAAGCAAACATACCGTCAAAGGGGAATTTATTGTAACATTCTTTCAAACAGTAAGAGAGGTGTTTGTGATGACCAAGGTTTGAAGGATATTTGTTGTTATTATATCAAACACAAGGGAATGTTAATGTAATTATTCCTAAAATCTTTCAAGCTTTCTGCTTCTCTCTCTATTCCAATTTTTTAATTTCATTTTTTTCATCGACTGTTAGTCTGTTACAGTCGAAGATGCTCTGTACTGGACAAGGTTTGATGAAGTAAAACCCCAAATAAACCCTTCCATGTTGCAGGAACGGACAACCCCACTAAACTGCTTTACAGCCCACACGAACAAAACCCCAATTCTCTTTCTCTTTCTCTTTCTACCCTGTAGGGCCAATGATTGTTTTTTTCCTTCTTATTCATCTTTAAATTCAATCTTTTCTTTTAATGGGTTCTCTTTGAAAAACTTAACAGGAAAAGGGTTATTTCTATTTTTTTTTTTTTAATCTATTGATTTGAATTGGTAGTTTGGTAGAGTAAAAGGGGGAGAAGGAAAAAAAAAAAAAAAACTGATTGTGTCGGCGCTAGGTCACTTTCTGTCGGCATTGTCTGTCCGACGATGATACGGAGAGGGAATTACAATTAAATTATTCGAACAACAACGGGGGTGCTTCTGGGGTTTGGGGGATTTAGTCAGAGTTGCATCTCAGAAGGAGTTGTGGAATTAATTTGGAGAGCCGGCAATTCGAATCAGTCGCAATCGGAAGTTGGTGTGAAAACCCAGATTGATTTCTTAATCTGGGTATGTTGGTTTCTTGATTGGCTTCAGGTTTGTGGGATCTAGCCAAGAGGATTCGATATGTGAATGCGAGAGTGTAAAATTTGATGAAAATGGTATTTGAAGGATTGATTGAATCGCCATTGGCGAATGAAGCAGAGCTTTTCCAAGACTGGAATTCATTGTTGGAATAGGAAGATATTGCAGGTTTGAAGTTTACTATGCTCTTTAATGTTCCGTTTCTTGATTTTCTTCAATTTCGTTTATTGTCCATCTCTGCAAATTAAGGGAAACGTTAGAAAATTGGTCTACAAATATGATCAAAATTTCATCAATGCCACAGATCCTACATATGTTCAAGAGTGCATTTGTTTTTCAATTTCAGAATTTCATTTCTATGTAGTTATTGATTAAAATACTACTAGATTGTGCTATTATAGCTTTGAATTGGTCATGTTGTCATAAACATATAATGGGTTGAATGCATTTGATCTTGAATTAATCCCTTTTGTTTTTCTTGTTACATAGACTATGACCCATCTATCTTTATTTCAAAAAGGATTGCTATCTCTAGAAATTTTCTTTTATTGATCTGCTTCTTTGCTTTCTATACTTTCGTTTACTCACATTAGAACGAAGTAGTTTTTAAAAATCTAAAATATTTTAAGGCTTTGTTTGTTTCTCCGCCACTATCGCAAGATGATTGCTGTTACCTCATTAAGACAGAACTAGCTAAAATATGGAGTGAAAAGGGGGAGACTAGAAATGTTAAAGAACAGAAAACAATAGACATATTTTGAAATCATAAGTATCATCAGTCTGGGCTCTTCAGATTGGAATGGTCATGTTCCAGAACCAAATTGATTAGATATTCATAATTTCCCATCTTTAGAGCCAAAAGCTTTTTTTTTTTGGAAGGTTAAAAATAAATAAATAAAATGCCAAGTTCTACAAACAGCGTTTTATATTTACCGAAATACCAAGTTCTACAAACGGGGTTTTGTATTTATTTTCCATACTAGATTATGGGTGTTTAAGGCCTTCACATTGGATGGTTTAATGCCCCTGATATTCACATGTTCTTCTTGTATTACTAGCCTATGGATGAGGAGTAAACAGATGAAACACAATTTGATCTCTGGATAAATAAATCAAATATCAGCCCTAGAGATCAAATAGTATATATGTAGTTTGCTTATGTGTATATAGCCGCATGAATGTAATGCCCACCAACCAATCCTGTTATCAGTTCATATCATTGAACTTTGGGGATGTTAGGCTTGAAAAAATCAAAGCACAGCCCTGTAGATCAAGATATAATCTTGATAAAACACAATGTGATCTCTGGATAAATAAATCAAATATCAGCCCTAAAGATCAAATAGTATATATGTAGTTTGCTTATGTGTATATGGTCGCGTGAATGTAATGCCCACCAACCAATTCTGTTATCAGTTCATATCATTGAACTTTGGGGATGTTAGGCTTGAAAAAATCAAAACACAGCCCTCTAGATCAAGATATAATCTTGATGAATAAACGAATGAGACCAATGATTGTAAGCATTGTACATGTTACAAAGGAAAAAATGACTTTAAAATACACTAAATCTCAGTTTTGACCATCTCTTTCTTGATCTAATATCAAGAATGTACTAAAAGGATGTTGATTCATACAAATCAGATTTCTAATGCATAGAGATTGTCTCACGATGGACTATTCTCTGCATTTCATATCCGTATTCTCATCTCTGAGCTTGCATCTGAGGCTCAGCGAATCTCCTCTATTCAGTGCAGAAGTTTCATTTGATTCCTTCTATAGGTACCCTCCAGAGAAATGCTTCCCTTGGTATTTTCTCTGAGATAGAATTCCCAACTAAATATCTTTGGGGTATTTTGAACAATGCTATATAGTAAGTCCACTTACAGCTCTCATTATTATTATAGATGTTTTTTTTCCAATGGAATGAAGATTGCTTTTGGCTGAGAATTATTTCATTAGTCTATTTTAGTTCAACAAAAAGATTAATCTTTTTGTTTTTTTGGTGACGTGGAACCCCGAACCCACTTAGTGGGTACAGGGTAAACTCCGGATACATGACCCTACCCACAAGGACCAAATATCAGATAAGCCCAGGGACTTGAACCTGAGCCCAGGGACAAAAAGACTAATCTTTTTTCTCAGCAAGTCGGGTCCAGCATTTCTCCCCAAACTATATATAGCCTCCTATAGCTTCATTTAGACTCTCTCCTTGCACAAGAAGGTCAGCTAGCTAGGCATCCTGCTCTTCTTCTTCAGCTTTCCCATATATTCTACGGTTTCTCGTCAGTTGTTTCTTCCCAACACCCCTGGCTAACATGCCGTCTCTTTTTCTCTTTTTCTCTCTTGTTATTTTATGTTTACATGCTCACATGAGGAAACCATCTTCTCTGTTATTTTCCTTCCGAGCATCACGCTTTCAGTTCATTCCTTTTAACATCAGCTTCCTCTCTGTACTCAATGGTGTCTCAATTTCTTTCCTTTCTTGTTGCTCTTCTCACACACTAGCACATAGGGTGAGGGAGGCATTTCAATTATGTCAACTGTGTATTTAATTTACCTTCCAAAAAAAAACTGTGTATTTAATTTCTGCTTATTGGTGTATGTCATTTACATGTCAGGTTCAATGAGGGAGGGAGGGAGAGAGAGAGAGAGAGAGAGAGAGAGAGAGAGAGAGAGAGAGATGTCAACTGTGTATTTAATTTA
>JAUPMG010000017.1:17825613-17838843 GCA_031762675.1 Pachysandra terminalis | reverse complement strand
GCATCTATTCGGCATAGGAATCTTGTGAGTCTTTTGGGTTACTGCCAGGAAAATGATCAGCAAATGCTTATTTATGAGTATATACCCAATGGAAATGTTTCCAGTCACTTATACGGTAGAATTCTCTCCAGATATACTCATTCTCCTCTTACGAGCATATAATTTTGATAATTGTTTTTCACCTCTTTTTCTTCCATTCAAGATATTTGTATTCATGATTATTCTGTACTTTTATCTAATGCATGTGGAATTATAATATACACAATATTTTTCCGTAAAAAAAAAAATAATAATAAAAATATTGCAGTCATGTTCTCAACATGGTATCTGAGCAAATTTCCATTCCAGTGCATAATTATTGAAGTATATTGATTTCCTCTTTTTCAGGTATTAGTCAGGTTTCCGGTGAGAAGCTAGAGTTCAAGCACAGGCTTTCAATAGCTATAGGGGCAGCTAAAGGTGATCCTCTGCAAAATCAGTGAGCATTGCTGGCTTTCCTGGTATTAATTTTTTTTTTCGAAAAGTGTAGCGTCACCCGTCACCTAGCAGCTCCTTTTTTTTTCGCCTTGCAAAGATAAATATCGAAAGACTATGATGGATCCGACAAAAAAAATTTCTTAGAGCCTCCTCTAAGAATTTTACATATTCAAAATTTCTCGCATAAAGAAACGAGTAGTCTAGAGAACTGCTGCCTCACTGATCACTCATTTTCTCTTATATGCAGGGTTGGCTCACATCCATGCCCTGAGCCCTCGTTTGATACATAAGGATTTCAAGACAGACAATGTCCTTGTAGATGAGACTTTCATAGCTAAGGTTGCAGATGCTGGGCTCCGCAATTTTCTTGGTGGAGTTGATGTTGCAGGTCCATCTTCTCGCACAACGGCTGATGATGTATTCCTTGCTCCAGAGTATTATTCTTTTCCTTAGAATTCTCAAATATCTGGAGATAAATATACCATATAGTTGTGTGTGTATCTTATTTATGTGAGTTGTTATCAATGTGTATCTAGGGTTAGAGAGTTTGGAAGCTTCTCAGAAAAAAGCGATCTATACAGTTTCGGAATATTCTTGATTGAGTTAGTAAGTGGGCGGGAAGCAACACAACCAGCATCATCGGACTCTGATCAAAGCATAATCCAATGGGTATTAATCTTTCTTCATACTTTGGCTATTTCAAGGCTACTTTTTTTTTTTTTGTGCGTGCGTGTGTGTGTAATGTACCCTCGACCCCACTTCGTTGAGGACATGGTAAACTCCGGGTACATGACCCCCCACCCACAAGGACCGTATATCAGGTAATCCTGGGGACTCGAACCTGGGACCATATATCAAGGCTACTTGCTTACATCCTATGTATAATACGTAAGGCTCTAATTCGATATCATATTATGCCTTGTTGAACAAATGGAATCTTCTTGGAATGCTATCGATTCTATGAATGCAATGCCGTAGAGATATCAATGGTTGTAAATTTAAATAATATGATCTGTCTGTGTGGCTTTTCTTGTGAAGGTGCAAAATTATGAGGAGTCGAGTAATATTTCCTCGATCATTGATCCCAGACTGCGAAACAGATTCACTACTGAAGGGATGAAGGAGTTCATACAGGTTATTGTTCACTGTGTGGACCCGTCTAGTGAGAGGCGACCGGCCATGAGCTCTGTAGTAATGGAGCTTGACCAGATACTCGAGAAAGAAATGACGTTGACGACAATAATGGGGGAGGAGGGAGCCCCGACTGATGTGGTGCTTGGAAGTCATCTGTTTAAAGGTTTGAGATGAGAGAATGAAAACAGAACTTGTTTCTGACATGATTTATTATTGGCTTTGTGAATTATTTTTGGTTCTGTAGAGTACAATAGTTTTCAGCTGTTTGATAAGTGTATAAAAGCACAGCTGTGTTATTCTTGTATTTGTTTGCCCATAAATGTATTGAAAACTCATGTTGTATGTCATTTTTTTTTTTAATGTTAATATCATATTGAAAGATTGAAGTGGATTGGTCTGGAACATATCTAAAATTGTGTTTTTTTTTTCAATCAAGGCTAATTGCACCAAAGCTTAATAACTTAATCCTATATTCAATAAGGATGATTTTCTGCTGCTGCGGGTATTCTGCCTACTCATCTAGTACTGTTGGAGTCCAAATCTACAATCTAGATTGAAAATACTTTCCAACGGGTATAATATTGACTAGGTTAGGGATCATGGGGAAAATGACCATTTGAATCTATATATTCATTAAAAAACATTTTTTGTCTAGAATTCAGGGTTTAAGGTCAAAAGCAGATTTTGGATTGAGAGTAGAATAGGTGGGATCACTAGGTGTGTTTTGGTCATTTTACTGGCTTTTAAGTTTCTAAGAGAATTTGCGCACACACACGGTAGAGGTGGTTTAGAGATGATTGGGGGATTGTCATTTATATTAAGTTGAGCCTTCCGAAAATTGCAAAACATAAAGAATTGCATTTTAGTACATTGGAATGTCTATGCTGTAATCCAAAAACAATAAACTTTTTCCACTTCGGTCCTTACTGGTGTCGACTGGCAATACCAAGCTGGTACCGGTACAAAAGTTGGATCGGTCGAACTGTTTGTCAGGCTTGCACCGGAACGTCAATACCGATCGTCGGAATGACGATATTGATCGTTGGATCGATGGTACCGGACTAGTCCAAGTTGATACCTGCTGAACCGTTCCATTTATAAATTAAAAAAAGCAAAAAGAAAAAAACTTTAGATTGATTGGACCAATTGTTGGACCAATTATACTGACCGGTTTGTACCGATATTGATTAGACCGGTCCGATCCAAAGCCACTTAATACAATAATTTGTATCATGGCTTAAAATCGAACCGGTTTTTGGCTGATTCCGGTACGGACCGGATCGATCCGATCCTTGAAACCTTGGGTGGAAATCCCCTACATTAAAAGGAATTTGCTCGTTTCAGAAAAATCGCCACGAGCTTCTTTGGATCCAGTGTCTGGTCTAACTCTATCTCACTTTGAGATTATGATCAGACGGTGATTAGGCAAAGCACTGAAAAACTCGGTCTTCCAGGTTATACTTAATCGTAAATGGCGAATTGGCGATCAGCGCAGATCGTCTCGTTTTCTTCCCCATTTAGCTGCATTATTATTTGTGTGTGTGAGAGAGAGAAAGAGGAGAGAGAAGAGAGAGATTGACTGACTCCGAGAGGCTTCCGAGTGTCCGAGTTGCAAAAATGATGCCGCCGGAGCTTCAACCTCGCGTTAACCGGACCTTCATTCCGTCCTCCGTGAGTGCTCCAACATTCCCCACCTTCAATGGCGGATACTCACCCGAACGAAACCCTAACCCTAGCAGCAGCAGTAGGAGCAGCAGTTTCAGATCCTTCAAGAACTCTCGATTTTCTCCTTCTTCGTTCCTGCACAACCCTAGAGTTGCAGTCGCTCTCGTTCCCTGCGCTGTTTTCCTTCTCGATCTCGGCGGCACTCCCGTCGTCGCAACCCTAATCCTAGGTCTCATGGTCGCCTACATCCTCGATTTGCTCAGCTTCAGGTCTGGTTCCTTCTTCGGCGTCTGGTTATCTCTCATCGCTGCTCAGATCGCGTTCTTCTTCTCTTCGTCTTTGTTCTCATCATTCAATTCCGTCCCTCTTGCTCTGCTTGCCGTGTTTCTCTGCGCTGAAACAAACTTTTTGATCGGAGTTTGGGCGTCGATGCAGTTCAAGTGGATTCAAATTGAGAACCCTTCGATTGTTCTCGCACTCGAGCGTCTTCTGTTCGCTTGCGTGCCAATTTCTGCTTCGGCTCTCTTTACGTGGGCGACAGTTTCTGCAGTCGGTATGAACAACGCTGCTTATTATCTAATGGTGTTTAATTGTGTTTTCTACTGGATTTTCTCTATACCTCGCGTTTCTTCCTTCAAGACGAAGCCGGAAGGAGGTTACCATGGAGGAGAAGTTCCCGATGATACCCTCATCCTTGGACCACTTGAGAGCTGTATTCATACTTTGAATCTCCTCTTCTTTCCTCTAATGTTTCACATTGCCTCTCACTATTCTGTGATCTTTAGCTCGGCTTCTTCTGTTTGCGATCTGCTTCTTCTTTTCTTTATTCCATTCTTGTTCCAACTCTATGCATCCACAAGGGGCGCGCTATGGTGGGTCACCAAGAATCCTCACCAAGTCCAGAGTATTCGCGTAACGAACGGTGCCATTGCTTTGGTTGTAATAGTAATTTGTTTGGAGATCAGAGTTGTTTTCCATTCGTTTGGGCGTTACATTCAGGTGCCACCACCATTGAATTATCTTCTTGTGACTGTTACGATGCTAGGAGGGGCATCTGCAGTTGGTGCTTATGCTGTTGGTATGATTGGGGATGCTTTTAGCTCAATGGCATTCACTGTTTTGTCTATCCTAGTCAGTGCTGCTGGAGCAATTGTCGTCGGCTTTCCCATATGGGTATGCGTTCCACTTTTTATGACTTTTTTAAAATTCAAATTCATATGATTGGTGATTTTTATCTGTCTACTTTTGCTTGTTAATTCCGTCTCCAATTACTACTTAAACATTATTAAGCTCAAAGATGTTTGTTGAGTGGGTAGGACACTTTCAAGAATCGTCAATTATCCATATTATTTATCCAGTGGCCTTTCTGATAATTGTATTTTTCTTGTTGGCTTTCCCTTCTGTGACAAATTTGTGCTTTCAAAATCTGTAACCGATTCTAATCAATATAGTATTCATTGCTTGTTTGGAAAAAAATTTATATAGGGTTCTTATCCTTCATAGTTAAATCGAAGTGCAAGAGGAAAGTAGTTTGATTGTCCAGCCAAATTTGGGTAACAAGGATTCTCAACAAATAGTTCGTTTAGTTTATTATTTTTTTTTTGATAAGTCATGAATGTATATATATTTATATACAAGAGAAGTACAGCAACCACGGATTGTAGCGAAGATCTAAAACCAGTGGAGCAAAAGAAAAAAGGAAAAAGAAGCCCATCAAAAAAACATCGCAGGCCTCAAACACAGCACTATCCAAAAAACAGTAACCATCGAGTCCCAATAATATGTCCTAGTCTCGTAGCATCTCCTGAGTCGGAATCCCGACGAACATAGACTCTCTACTCGCGCCTTTCCTCGTCAAACGCTCGGTCATATGATTAGCCACTCTAGGCACCACTTGGAACGGGATGTTCCAACCCCTCGTCAAAGACCAAGCCAGACAAACCAAATGGGCCACACTCCAACTGCACTGGGCATGTCTCTCCAACCAAGCAACTAAATATGATGAGCCACACTCTATCACTAGGCTCTGATACCCTTGTGCTTTGCCGTATCTCAAGCTAGCTATCAGTGCCAACATCTCTGTCTTCACTGCATCAGTCTCACCAATCGAACCGGAGAAGACAAACATGAGTTCTTCCCCCTGATCTCTGAAGACACCTCTGGCCCTCGAGGGTCTTGGAAAATCCGGGGTGAAACCACCGAAGTTCAGCCACTCCCCCGCCATTTCCTTCCTTTAGTTTATTTCTAGCGAACTCCTAATAACTTCATTGCGAGTTTTATTTTATGTTCATCTTACTTAATGAAAGACGCTGAGATAGTACAGGTGACTGCTAATCATTGCATCTTAGGTGATCTTTCATATTGAGTACACCATGTTTGTTACATACGGATTTTATATTATAAATGGATTGCCTCTGATTGGTGTACCCCTTTGACCTCTTTAGTTTTTTTTCTACAGTTTTTGTTTTTGTGAACCCTCTTCTGGAGTTGCTTATATATTTCTTCCCCTTCTGTTTTAATAAATTCTTCATTTAGTATCCAGAAAAAAAAGTGATTGTTGAACTTCAAAAAAAAATATAGTTCATGGTTTTTGTTGGATAGTTTTGAGAGGGAAAATATACTGATTGTATCTTTGGTGTACTTACGATGAAAGACTTGTTAGATGAATGTTTGTTTAGTGTGGTGGATGTTATGATTAATCACTTAATCTTGATCAAGGTTTGCAATGTCGATGTCGCAAGACATGTCGCAGATGGTAAGACCTGGGACATGTCGCGACATGTCGCATCATCGGGGGAAAAAAAAACATTTATTTATGTTTTCATCATTTTATAGGATTTTTTCTTAAAGAAATATAGTTTTTCCCTCATGTCGCAGGGAAATGGGAAATCTGCGACTTCCCAAGGATTTTGTGTCGACACATTCAAAATCGTCGACATTGAAAACCCTGATCTTGATTGCAGATTGAGTGTGTAATTAGCTGCCATGTAATTGATCAGGTTCAGATGACTGCAAGAAATGAAGTTAGAACAATGAACACCATCAATTTGTCCTTATCCTTTTCAGATTTTGGCATTATCAGATACACAAATGAGGTTCTTTTTTATGCATTGATTTTCATTCTTCCAAAATACCAAACAAAAAATAGAAAAAGAAAATCCATTTTTATCTTGTCTTCTCACATGAAAATTCTGGGATGGCTTTTCAATAATCCTTGCTGATTACCCTTGTGATGTGGACCACTGCCTGGTCATTTTGTTGAGAAGCTTCTCCCGACACTCTTTTCAGTTCCTCTCATCTATTATAAGTATTGTCTTCAGTCTCATATATTAGTACAACTTATTTTTTACATGAAAGAAACAAGATATCTAGAGTTTGAAGGAATCGAAGCAATGGATCAAAGTAGTGAGTGTCCAAACAATCTTGGGCAACTGGTTTAGGAGACAAAAGGAAAAGACCTCGTGCTGTCGTCCGATGGATTTGGTTATACTTTGAAGCTGCTCATTTTTTTGAATTAATCACCTCGAATATGGTTGTAGCATGAGGGTTTAGATTGTAAACAGATCTGTTAGGGTCCTTGTTTTATGGTTTAAAGGGTATTTGTGAAAAACACCTCGTGCGATCATCCGATGGATTTGGTTATACTTTGAAGCTGCTCATTTTTTGAAATAATCACCTCGAGTATGGTTGTAGCATGAGTGTTTAGATTGTAAACAGGTCTGTTAGGGCCATTGTTTTTTGTTTAAAGGGGTATTTGTGAATTTATGTGAGTGTTACCTGCAATTGTATAACCATGCTTTTAAATGTCAATTTCAATGGAAGTTTGCACCTTTGGAAGAAGGAAATCTTGGGGGATATTTCGAGGGAAAATATCCCCCAAAACTAGCATCCTGATGACAACAAGCATGGTCCCAAAGCAAGAAAACATGACTCACACACCGATAAGCACTAATCTTGAAGCATCTCCAGAGGCGGATCCCTGTCAAACATAACAACTTTACTTGCACCTCTCCTCATTAGGCTCTCAACCACCTGAAATGTTTCCCTAGGTGCCACATGGAATGAGATGTTCCAACTCCTCATCAAGGACGAAGCTAGGTGAACCAAATGATAATACTCCAACTGCACAGGGCAGGCCTCTCCATCCAAGCAGCAGCATACGATGAAGCACTCTCAACCGTGAGGTTCTGATACCCCTGATCTTTGCCATACCTCAAACCCGCCACCAAAGCCAACAATTCCGTCCTCAGAGCTTCACTCGCATCAACTAGACCGGAAGACATAAAGAGAGACCTATCACCCTGATCCCTGAAAACTCCTCCGAGCCCAGAAGGCCTTGGAATGTCCGGAGTGAAAGTGGCAAAACACAACTTCACCCCTCCCGGAGAGGTGCTTGGGTGAGCTACCCAGGCTGAGAGCGAACAACCATCACAGAAATCGAATGCCACTCTCTCGCGATGTCCGAAGCTGAAAGACCTACAAATTGCTCCTTGACCGAAGCCCAGGATGCCACAGAAGCCATAATCCCCTCAATCACACTTACTGTCGAGAATGAGGTATCTTGAAAGATCCCCAGGTTCCGCTCCCTCCAAGTATGCCAAAGAACAACTTGGAACACCATGCGAAAAGGAACGCCCCCTATCAGCAATACCTAGGAAACTCCACTAATCTTACAACTGAAAAATGCCCTCCGGCATCACCCAGAGGTCCCGGACTATCCCAACGCTAAGAAGGAAAAATCTCCAAATCTCTGTGGCCATGGAACAGTGTATAAAAAGATGATCCATGATCTCCTCCTCTCTGCACAGGAAACACGCGAGGAGAAAGGGCCATATACCTCCTTAAGAGCATGTCCGCTGTGTTGATACAATATAGCAACGCTGTCCATATGAATGCTCTGACTCTAGGTGGAACATGGAGGGATCACAAGGACTGGGCCGAGAATGAAGCAGGTGGCCCAGCTCTGTTCGGACGAAAATGGCTGAAGAAGAACCGACATGAAAAGGCGCTAGAGGGATCAGTAGTCCAGATCCTCTGATCTGCCCACTCGGAGCTCGCGAAAACCTCCCCAAAAGACACGAAAAGGGTACTCAACTCAACACATTACGCCTCCACAATCTTAGAGTTGCGGTCGTTCTCGTTCCGTGAGCTGCTTTCCTTCTCGATCTCGGCGGCACTCCCGTCATCGCAACCTTAATCCTAGGTTTCATGGTCACCTACATCCTCGATTTGATGAGCTTCAGATCTGGTTCCTTCTTTGGCATTTAGTTATCTCTCATCGTTGCTCAGATCGCATTCTTCTTCACTTCGTCTTTGTTCGCATCCTTCAATTCTGTCCCTGTCGCGCTGCTTGCTGCGTTTCTCTGCGCCGAAACAAACTGTTAATCGGAGTTTGGGCGTCGCTGCAGTTCAGGTGTATTCAAATTGAGAACCCTTCGATTGTCCTTGCACTTGAGCGTCTTTTGTTCACATGTATCCCAATTGCTGCTTCCGCTCTCTTTATGTGGGCGACAGTGTCTGCATTTGGTATGAGCAAAGCTGCTTATTATCTCATGGTGTTTAATTGTGTTTTCCACAAGCTTTTCTCTATATCGCGCGTTTCTTCCTTCAAGACGAAGCCGGAAGGAGGTTACCATGACGGAGAAGTTCCTGACGACACACTCATCCTTTTTTTTTTTTGATAATTAACAACCATTTCATAAATCATCAAAGGACAAGAACATACAAAGAAGAGGGTGGTGCACAAGATGGACACACTCATCCTTAGACCACTTGAGAGCTGCATTCGTGCTTTGAATCTCCTTTTCTTTCCTCTACTGTTTCACATTGCCTCTCACTATGCTGTGATCTTTAGTTCGGGTTTTTCTGTTTGCAATCTGCTGCTTCTTTTCTTTATTCCATACTTCTTCCAACTCTATGCCTCCACAAGGGGAGTGCTATGGTGGGTCACAAAAAATCCTCACCAAGTCCAGAGTATTTGTGTAGTGAACAGTGTCATTGCTTTGGTTGTAATCGTAATTTACTTGGAGATCAGAGGTGTTTTCCATGCATTTGGGCATTACATTCAGGTGCCACCCCCATTGAATTATCTTATTGTGACTGTTACGATGCTAGGAGGGGCATCCGCAGTTGGTGCTTATGCTGTTGGTATTAATGAGGATGCTTTTAGCTCAATGGCATCCACAGTTTTGTCTATCCTAGTCAGTGCTGCTGGAGCCATTGTCGTGGGCTTTCCTATATGGGTATGCATTCCACTTTTTATGACTTTTTTAAAATTCAAATTCATATGATTGGTGATTTTTATCTGTCTATTTTTGCTTGTTAATTCCTTCTCCAATTACTACTTAGACAATATTAAACTCAAAGATGTTTGTTTAGTGGGTAGGACACTTTCAAGACTAGTCAATTATCCATATTATTTAACCAGTGACCTTTTATTTGTTTAGTGTGATGGATGTTGTGGTTAGTCACTTAATCTTGATTGCAGATTGAGTGTGTAATTGGCTGCCATGTAATTGATCATGTTCAGATGACTGTAAGAAATGCAGTTAGAACAATGAACTCCATCAATTTCTCCTTAATCCATTTCGGATTTTGGTATTATAAGATGCACAAATGATGTTCTTTTTTATGCATTGATTTTCGTTCTTTCAAAATGCCAAGCAAAAAATAGGAAAAGAAGAATCCATTTTATCATGTCTTCTCACATGAATTTTGGAATGGCTTTTCAATAATCCTAGCTGATTACCTTGTGATGTGGACCACTGCCTGGTCATTTTGTTGAGAAGCTTCTCCACACTCTTTTCAATTCCTCAGCTATTATAAGTATTGGCTTCAGTTTCTCATATATTAGTCAAGGTTTGCAATGCCAATGTCGCAAGACATGTCTCAAACTGGTAAGACCTGAGACATGTCGCAACATCGGGGAAAAAAATAACTGTTTTCATAATTTCATAGGGTTTTTTTTTTAATTTTTTTTTTTACAAAAATATAGTTTTCCCTCATGTCGTGACTTCCCATGGATTTCGTGTCGCATGTCGATGACATTGAAAACCATGATATTAGTACAACTTATTTTTCATATGAAAGAAACGAGATATTTAGAGTTTGAAGGAATCTAAGCAATAGATCAAATTAGTGAGTGTCCAAGCAATCTTGGGCAACTGGTTTAGGAGACAAAGGAAAAAGGCCTCGTGCTATCGTCCGATGGATTTGATTATACTTTGAAGCTGCTCATTTTTTGAAAAGATCACCTCGAGTATGGTTGTAGCATGAGGGTTTATAGGGGTATTTGTAAATAGATCTGTTAGGGCCCTTGTTTTATGGTTTGAAGGGGTATTTGTGAATTTTTGTGAGTGTTGCCTGCAGTTGTATAACCATGCTTTTAAATGTCAATTTCGATGAAAATTTGCACCTTTGGAAGACGGACATCTTGGGGGATATTTCAAGGGAGATTTCACTCTTTCACATGTTTCTTGTAAAAAAAAAGTATACAAAAATTCCAAGATAAGTGGAAATGTTGATGCAAGTCAAATTCAGTACCTTTTGAAAGGAAAATTTTCGCTATATTTTTGGGAAATTTAAAACCATGTTTATAACACAGAAAGGGGATGCAATTGGACTTTGGGAATACATATTGACAGGTGTTTACTGATGGATTCTACGTATATAAAATAATCAAATTAATTATTATTAATTAAGTAAATAGGTAATAATTTCTTAGTAATACCTAAATATACTATTGTATACCATAAGCTATAAGCATAAATAACTAAGATAAAAATTCAAAACTATATAATTAATCAGGCTAGGTGATCGCCTTGCCTAAAATACTCCTAGGCGAGTATTGCCTAGCTCCTCAAAAAAAAAATGTCCAGTAGCCTAGGCAACAGCCTTTAATAACATTGAGGTGGTCGATCCCTAATAGGTGCGTGATGTGTAAGGAGTGGGGAAACTGTTGATCACAATGTTTTGTGGCGGATCATTTGTGGAATTGGTTTCGACAGCATTTTAGGATGAGTTGGACGCATCCAAGAGCTTTTCCTCCGTCTTTGAAGCATGGAGTCTATGGGGGAGCTGTAAAGTGACGTAGGGCATCATCTGGGGTCTATGCCCAGCGATGATCTCTTTTATATTATGGAAAGAGAGGAATCTCAGAATTTTTGAAGGGATTGAAACTCATCCATTTGTGCCGTTGAGGAAGGAGAAATACTCTTTGTTCTATTGAGCTTCTTTGTCTCCAGCTTCTAAAGACTAGCTATGTGGTTTTTTCGGGTTGAGTGATATTTCTTTTTGTTAGTGTGAGACCTGTGCCTCGAGCCTATGGATGTATGTCCAGGTGGGTTTTTCTGTTTCTGATTGCCTGTGTATTTTCATTTTCTGTTTGTACTTTTCCTTGTATCCGGGATGTATACCTTTGGTGTACAGCTGGCCTTGTACTTCCTTTGATCTCTTCTTATTTATATAAAATTATATTTGCTGATAAAAAAAAAGTGACATGTTGTGTTGTGTTTGTCGTCCATAGAGTAAACCTACAAGTTGTCAACTCCAAAAGACCTCGAATTACCTTTTAATATTATTTGACTCACTGTCCTTGATGAGATAAGTAATGATTGGCTATAGATATAATAAGAATACAAATTTCTTTTAATGGGGAAAATAGAAGAATTTGGTTGTAGAACAGATTTTTTACTACTCCCTTGTTCAGAGGTTAGATCCTGTGAAGTTCAATGAGTGCATCTTCTGTTTTAGTAATTATAAGGTACGGTGGCACGCCATTATTAAATTCCTTTTTCATCATATAACAGAAACAGCTCCTTAAATTCCGGTATCATCTTTGGAGCAACAAACAATTTGAAAGATATAGGCAATTTATTCCTTGGAATAAACATTACTATACATGAGTATATTACTAACGAGGAACAGATTTTATACGGTGCCATTCTACTGATGGAGATTGTTGCTGGAGTTACTGAACCCATCTTCGTCGAATGAAACTTTTGCACTGCTTTCTCATGGCAGGTTGAGTTTCAGTTGCTTTACGGTGAAGCATAAATGATAGGCATCTGTTCATGAGAAAGGATGAATTAGGACATTTTATTTAAGTTGAAACTATTGGATTGGTAGCTGTTTGCAAAGAGATGACATTAAACCAACTACTAGTGAATTATGATTTCAGGATCCGTACCCAACTGACACTGCATGACTTTAACACACCCTTTCATATAGAGTATAGGCGTTGAAAGTTCTGGCGTCTGTTATGGATGTACTACATTTAACTTAAAATAAACAACACCTCATCTTGTAAGAACTAGAAGCTCCATCTCATGAACAAAAGAAGTATAAAAATAGACCTAGTTTATGATAGAAGAGGAAATGCTGAAAATTTGAAACCAAATTCTATAGCTAAGAGAATAAAGCAATTTCCTTACGGAGTGTGTGTACCCATTTACAGAAGGGCTGTGTTGGTGTTATTCGGAGGAGTACCTATTCATTAGGTCTATGCTGTTGAAAACAAAATACCATTGTCAAGGACCATATGTTGATTTGTACGCAATGATTCCATACTCTTCAGGAGGACTCCAGGACTTACATTTACATAGCTCTGCGTCAATATGTGAAACGCCTTCCTACTAGTTAATGTTCATGATCTTCTGAGAATTTTTTTCATGATTCAATAAATTTGAACCAAAACTAGAAGTTTGTCTTTCATGTAGCCTTAAGGTTGTTGTTGAGGGTATTAGTTGTTCTTTTAATCACTGAATTTATCTTTGTTATTGGATTATAGTGAAATTGATGACCTTTATCATCTTCTATTTTGCAGTTCCTCCCACTTCCCATGATATCTGGATTTTATTTGGCTCGGTTTTTTACAAAAAAGAGCTTGCCATCATACTTCGCCTTTGTCCTGCTTGGGAGCTTGATGGTAGCTTGGTTTGTCATGAATAATTTCTG
>JAUPMG010000017.1:17810124-17825513 GCA_031762675.1 Pachysandra terminalis | reverse complement strand
CTCTATTCTTCAAAGCTGGCGATGCTCTTTATTACATCAAAGTCCGTTGTATGGGTGTCCGCTGTTCTGTTACTGGCTGTTTCTCCTCCATTGCTCCTTTACAAGTATAGACTAGACCTCGGCACTTTTGTGACAACTTTTTCCATACTCTTTTCCTCTTGGTTTAATTACGTCTTTCTTGGTTGAAAATTGTAGGGACAAATCAAAAACAGGCTCAAAAATGAAGCCTTGGCAAGGTTACACACACGCGGGAGTGGTTACTTTATCTACCTGGCTTTTCCGTGAAACAATTTTTGAAGCTCTGCAATGGTGGGATGGTAGACCTCCATCCAATGGCTTGCTTTTAGGTTTCTGTATTGTCTTGACGGGATTGGCTTGCATACCTATAGTTGCTCTCCACTTCTCTCATGTTCAGGTATTTCTCCAGTAATCACATGTAATTATATATTTCTCTCCCATCTTGTTAACTCCCACCTCCAAGGCTCCAACAACACACACACAACAACAACCGATAGAAAGCTTGCCAAACGTTGGTTTATTAAGACGAATTACTCAGCTGCTTTCCGATCAGAGATTTTTTTACTAGATTATGCTTATTTTTTCCTGGTGATTCCCCATTACACCCTCGTCCCCTGCCTTTGTCGGTAAGGGATTTGAACCCATCTACTAATTTTCCATCATCAGATCTATCATTTGGACAAGAAAGGGTTCATACTGTTTCCTGGTTATTGCTAATAAATGGAATAATATTTATTCCACAACATCTGGAAGGTGCTTTGGCAAAAGGCCCTACTTTTTATAGGTCTTGAGCATTCAAAATAATGATTTTTTTCCCCTTTTTGCATGATAATGTTGATGTTAGGTTCTGATGTGTGCATATATTTTTAACATGTTGCTCAATGCCTTGGATATATTTAAGTAGAGGATCTTTTTTGTTCCTTTGCAGATGGCAAAGAGATGCCTAGTACTGGTTGTGGCTACTGGTCTGCTGTTTATTGTCATGCAGCCACCCATTCCATTGTCATGGGCTTTCCATTCTGACATTATAAGAGCAGCACATCAGTCCGCTGATGACATCTCCATCTATGGTTTTATCGCATCAAAACCCACATGGCCATCATGGTTGCTCATTGCGGCTCTTCTTTTCACACTTGCAGCAGTTTCCTCCATTATCCCCATCAAGTATATAGTTGAGTTGAGAACGCTTTATGCTGTAGGAATGGGGATTTCACTAGGTATCTACATATCTGCAGAATATTTCCTTCAGGCTACTATTCTCCATGCCCTAATTGTTGCAACCATGGTTTGTGCCTCTGTCTTTGTGGTATTCACCCATTTCCCATCTGCCTCAAGCACGAAACTCCTGCCATGGGTGTTTGCTCTGCTGGTGGCTCTCTTCCCAATCACATATCTACTAGAGGGCCAACTGAGAATCAAAAACATCCTTGAAGATGGTGGAATTGGAAAGGGGGAAGAAGATGTCAGGCTCACTACACTACTCGCGGTCGAAGGAGCAAGAACATCCCTGCTTGGGCTGTATGCAGCAATATTTATGCTTATAGCATTGGAGACAAAGTTTGAGCTGGCCTCACTGATGCAGGAAAAGGCTCTTGACAGGGGCACTACACATAATCAATCAGTTCTCAGCAGCTCCGCTGGTTTCCCCCCAAAAATGAGACTCATGCAACAGCGGAGAGCCTCTAACGTGCCAGCCTTCACGGTCAAGAGGTTGGCTGCCGAGGGTGCTTGGATGCCAGCGGTTGGTAACGTTGCCACCGTGATGTGTTTTGCTATATGTCTGATCTTGAACATAAATCTCACAGGCGGCTCAAACCTTGCGATATTCTTCTTGGCACCAATCTTGCTGCTTCTCAATCAGGATTCTGATTTTGTAGCTGGATTTGGGGACAAGCAAAGGTACTTCCCTGTTACGGTGGTCATCTCGGCCTACTTGGTCCTCACGGCTATATACCGTATATGGGAAGAGGTCTGGCATGGGAATGCTGGGTGGGGCCTGGAGATTGGAGGACCAGACTGGTTCTTTGCAGTCAAGAATGCAGCTCTCCTTGTTCTTACATTTCCCAGTCACATACTCTTCAACCAGTTTGTGTGGAGCTACACAAAACAGGCACACATATCGCAGTTACTGACGGTGCCCCTCAATCTACCCTCTGTGATAATAACCGATGTGATCAAGGTTAAGATATTGGGGCTTTTAGGGATTATTTATTCCCTGGCCCAGTATCTAATTTCTAGACAGCTCCATATTACTGGACTAAAGTATATTTAAAAGAGGGTATACTCTGTATAATATGTTTTGGCAATTTTCAAGTGAGAGATGTATAACTTGAAGGTTTTGTCATGCCTCATTGGTTCCTTATCATATCTTTCTTGCATATTCAACACTCGGCAGCAGTTTGAATTTGAGTGTTCCTTGATTATAATATGTGCTTCAGGTGCTGTGCAGATTTTGTGTTGGATGATATGATGGGACTACTACCTTTGGTTTAGTTGATCTGCCCCATTTTTCTAAGGCCTTCTGGTTGGATTTCAAGTCTCCTGTTGTTGGGGCTTTTGGTGATCATCTTTTGTGTATCTTAAACTCACAGACATTGGAAGCCTTGAATCACAAGTTTCATGGCAAGCTGTTTCGCCACTCTGGTAAATAATATTTTGCTTAGAGTTCCATATGACTACATGCCATTCTGGTAAATGTTTTAACTTTGTTTGAATTGCAAAGTTGTCTTTTGTAAGAGGCCCTTCTCGACAATACACAGATTTCATCCTGAGCATGTATTAGTTTGTGGTAAATCACAGCAGTTGGTGTGTGTGACACCCCGTGATTAACATTACCCACCGTTATCTTGTTAGCAAAATCAATGTCTTGACAAACACACAAGCCTGGAATTAGATTTCTTCGAAGATAAAGAGCGATCTGAAATCAAGATAACCAGATCAAACACCTTCTTAATGGGCTTCTGGACTCATTTCCAAGGCTTCGGACAATTATTGCGTAAAAGGTAACTTGACCCAATCTGGGAGCAGCACTGGTGAATGAGGGTGATGTGTGAGTGAAACAGGGAACTTTGGAGGCCCATCTGAAGGCTCAAGGTGAACAATGTAAAGATCAGTTTGGAATTGGGGCCGAGGAAGGTGAGACAAATTGTTTGTAACCTGAGAAGGAATCCGAAACTTATAACAAAAAAGAGCATGGAGAGAGAGAGAGAGAGAGATCGGCCTGGTTGAAAACTTTAGGCCTAAATCTTGGTCTGAATGAGTCGAGGTCTTTTACTCAAATGATCGACTTTGATCCCTTCCAGCATGTCAGCCCAACGGGCTAAGCCTAGCCCATCCCAATCCCTCATAGTATGTCTTCAAGGGACCTCATATAAGACCTGATGTAACTTAAGTCAGCCAAGTCCTACATAAAGGCATACCAGTGGGGCAATGTTACACAGTCCTCGGCCCTACTCGGTGCAATTTAATTCACTTTTGCTTAATAAACAAGCTCAATTAAACGAGTCAAAACAAAAATGAACCGAATAGATCTATGATAATATTTCCCTTTATTTAAAAGGTACTGTTAATACCAACCTGTCTCAATACACTAACCCACCACATATGACCCCAGAAGCCAACTTCATGACCTTACCATGTCGGACTATCTTTGGAAGATAAGTTGATTTCTTCCACCATACTGACCCTGCACTCTACAAAAACACCTTTAGCACAAAATCTGCTAAAAGCTAACCAGAGGTCATGCACATATATCATGGGGCAGTTGCTGTATGAACTGTATTCGGCTTGCGAGGGTATGGACTGTGCATTAGGAAAGAGCTCCGGGTAGATAGATGCGGTGGATGCCACTGAGAGAGAGCTCCTTGCGACAAGTAGGGCATCTCCTCTGAGCCACAATGGCATTGCTGATGCAGCACTTGCAGAAGACATGGCCACACACAGTTGAAGTCTCCTCCTTCATTGTGTCCATGCATATTGAGCATCTCAGTTTAATCTCCTGCAGTTCAGTAGGACGCTGCCTGCTGCTGGATGCAACTCCATGCTTTGCCTGCCATTGTCACCGTATCACCAGTATAAGTATTGCAATAACTAATTGTAAATTTGGAAGCTCTGCATCTAGTGAAAATTTTATTACACGAGCCCGGTAGGTTCTGCCATGGGAGCTAGAGATACGGTCAGCATCCCATTATATGCAACTTTTATCTTGTGAACCATTACAAATAGCTTATAGACATGAAGTTAACAATGAGACTTAACCCTCTGAACAGATAACAAGCCACTGTGCCTACTTGACAGAGTGTGTTTGGATAACCAGAAAATATGTTCACAACCACTAAGCCACTGCTTATCTATGGGCAATGCACAGAAATATGTGCAACACTGGTAGGAATGGAGAATCAATTAAGTGTTAATAAGTGAAGGTCAATGAAAATTTATTCCCATGATGAGTTTAGACATATGGATGGTGCTTCTACCACTTGGATGCTCCCGAGTCTAAAGTAGGTACAGAATAAAATCAATGAATACCTATCATACAAAAGATATGTATTTTGACATATGAAAATGGCAGAACAAGATTCTTGTTCTCAACTTTAACCAAGTTAGGAGAAGGAACCATGGCCGGACACCTATTGCGAATGGAAAGACATTGTGTTTACCCAAATTATCTACAGGGGGGTATTGGTATAGTTCCCCACAAAATCTTATAGTATCCTAAACTATCAATCAGGGAAGCCATGATAACCAAAATGCATCCAGCTCCATGAATATATGATGTTTGCATTTTAATGGATGCTTTAGCAATCTAGTACTAGTAGTGAACCTTTAATGTAATACAGGACTACTTGCATCGTAATAAGGGTGTCTATTGAACATGTGCCAAACATGTTTTTGGTAGGGATACGTCATTTGATGGGATGACTGTAAGCTATAGATTTTTTTTTTTTTTTGATAAGTAAAATTGTGATATTTTATAAATAAGAAAATCTTACTAAGGGTGTCTATTGAACATGTGTCAAACATGTTTTTTGTAGGGATAGATCATTTGATGGGATGACTGTAAACTAAAGATTTCTCTATGCAGTTTTCATGTCTCTTTGTCTAAAAGAATGTGACAGATCACATGAACTTTAACAACTGTTCTAGTCTACTTTTGACCTTAGCCAGAATCACTTGACTGAGGGCTACTTTAGGCTATGCTGCTAGGCACGCTGGGCTGCTAATGAAGCCGAGTAAAGGAAAGGATCTCCTATGTGGTCAGCTTAAAAAGCATTGGTTATTGATATCTTGATGACCTTGTTCGTACTACATTATGTTCCTTCCAGATTCTTTACCACAGATTCTTTTTGGTAAACCTTGGCAAGATCTTTACAATATATTTTCTGGGATTAACAAATTACAGATAAAGAAACAGGGAAGCGGGAGCATGAGTTCATGTACCTTCAGGGAGTTCCAAGCTTGTTGAGGTTCTGCCAATCCGTTGACAGTGCGACCCAGATTCATGGCAGGCACATTATGCTCTGCAAGCACATAGCGTTTATCATTTTTAAGTATAATTTGATGTATAGAAGGTGCAGGTACTATTACTGGTTAATTGAGAGATGATGATGTGATGATTTTTCACACACAAATGGCACACAACTTCCCACACGCAAGAAATATGAGTAGAAAAATCTTCATTTTTCATATTCCTTATGTAAGCAGCAGCCTTGATGTTCAAGAAGCAATGCCAAAAATTTCAGGCTCAAATAATAAACTAATGTGAAGACAAAGTACAGTTGCTTAAAAAAAAAAAAAAAAACACAAACGCAGTGTATAATTTTTCTTCTGAAAACAGCTAGCTTAACAATACAGTTATATGATAATGCCTTCAGCACAAAAAAAAAAGATTAAAAAAAAAAAAAAGTGGCTAAAAAATAGGCAAAGCTCCAGGCTAGCTTCACAATATAGTTTATCTATGTTTCTTCTGAAAAGCCATACTCCTAGAGTTAGACAACTCCTGCCAATCCTCATAAAAGAATTTACACACTATAAAACACATGTAAGATCAGAATGTCAATTCAATTCCAAAGCCAAGGTCCTTTGTTTGTAGACCAAAAGCTCTACCTTGACCCAACTGGGAATTTCCAAGCGTTGAAAATAAGAACCAAGAATAAAATCTTTCATTCTACCAAAACAAAGAATTAAATATTTCACAAGACCTATATCATTGATTTTAAACAATAAACCCCAACTTCCAAGTATTTAATTACTACCAGAACCCATTGCTTTAGAAAAGAAAGTAACAAACATTGACCAATTTAACTAAATTCAGTCAGTTCTCAAAGTGACTCAGACACACACAAGACATGGTCAAGTTTGGAGTCAATTCAATAAGTTTCTTGAAATCTACCAGACTCATCCTAATTCAATCAAATTCTGATGACAAGAAACCATTTTTGCTTCATATCCATGGCTTTATAAAGGATTCTGAATATAAATAAAGAATTTATTGTGACTTTTACTATAAATTCTCTCTTTCTTTTCCTTTATGGTTAGTTATAACATTCTTTTGTTTTCTTGAAGGTATAGGTACATCTTTTATAATCTTTTAGTAGCCTTAGGAAAATTATATATGGAATATAGAGTTGAGCTATTTGAAAACCTTTCAAATTGAGTCAAGACTCCATTTCCTCTAGTTCCTGAAAAAGACATTAAATGGACGGGGTTATAATTTAGAAGGGTCAGTCATCCTAAAATTATGATTCGTTTCTGGTCATAAGTATTCACTTGTAGCATACCACATCTCAATGGATTGATGTATTTCTCTCTTATCACAAGTCTTGTGATAAATGTGATATATGTACAAATGAGCATCCCGGAGCAAGGAATCCCCATTTGAATCATTACACAGTCCATATCATTATTATTATTAGTTTTTTTAGGTCATTATGGCTAGCATAATGGACTGCGTATTCACCTTATCAATTATCAAATCAATGATAGGTTCTATTTGGCACCTAAATGGGCACCCCAATCTGACCAGACCAAATATTTGTTAGGATATTGTTCTGTTGTTCCCTCAAAGCCATGGAGACGACATTGATTTCTCAAAAGACCATAAGTTCTTCAAATATGTCCCAACATAGGAAACAAATTGAACTCTTCAAAAGGTATGAACTCCTGGAATGCGTCATGGAAAAATATCTTTCAAACACTTTTGACATCGAAAAATATGGCTTGAAGGTAACAGATTTTTGTGTATCACTATTCGTGATCCAACACTTCTAAAGCTATGGTAATACAGGTTCCCATATGTGAACACCTTAAAACTTTTGGATGCATGAAAAGCCACATGCATCCTACTCCCTACCGTTGATCTTATGATACTTTTACATATCATAGTGACCCCTTATATCTTCCAAGTTAAAAACTTACACCACCGATTAAAAGACAAAAGTGAAGATATGGTTGATTGAATATGAATTGTCTCCAGATCTTGTGATTGTGTTCTTGAATGTAGTGGAGACAAAGATGCTAAGATGAATAAGTAAAAAGATTAAGCCAGATAAGATTAAAAGAGAACAGATTCTAGAGTCTAGAAATCATCACAGCAGACAAAATAAAAACTGATGGTTTGAGCATGTTAAAAGAACCGGTGAAGATGCCGGTAAAGAGGTGTGAGTTTGTTCAAGTGGAAGTTCGAAAAAGGAAAGAATATGGCTTAGAAGACAAAGTAGACAAGCTGACTTGACGATTTGAAAACACAAAATTAATCGAAGACACGCTTTTGAAAGGCTTGAACTGTTATCTTGCTGACCAGCTCTGACTTTCGCATTTTAGCGCCTAAGCACCAAGGTGACTGTCTTAACAAACACCTGCCTAGACCTGATGCAAGCCAAAGGGCCCCAGCTGGAAGAAACGGTTTCATTCGCTACAGTTTGACTCTACTGCTACCCATAAAAAAAAAAAAAAGAAAGATGAATCTTTCCCGAACAATAAAGTTTCATTCTTCTACATCCTTGCATCCAGTTGGTAATCAATAGATGATATATTGGCTGGAAATAGGTGGTAACATTATTAATTCACAAATCTAACAACCAATTACAAGCTATTGTCAAGAATTCTTGCTGATTGACAGGTTAAACTCCTGGATACAAGCAATTTAACTTAACACAGAAATAGCTGTTGGCGTCAAACACAAAGACTGTAAGCTAGACACAACAGCATGGAATACAACAAAAAAGTGAAACGTGGAACATTAAGATCTCAAATTATATCAGTATGAATCATACAACTTGCATGCATATGTCACCAAATGAGAAAAAAAAAGTACAGATTTATAAATGTGTTGTTTAAATTATCTATGATTCTCCAAACTTGCTCCTAGCCTACTAAGAAGCACTGGGTTGGGGGTGTTAGGCTCCATATCAAAGTGTGTCCATAAGATTCACTGAACATGGAGTCTTCCCGCTATATACGTAAACAATAGTGAAACTCCCGTATTAAAAAATGACAAGCATGCAATTTTTCAATCTAAGTGTGAAGAATACCTTTTCGTCCAAGCCGAAGTTCCAAATCTTCCTCAGTAACTGTCATCCTCGAACTTGAAATAGGAAAAAGTCCCATTGTCTGTACATGACACAGCCAAAAGAACACAGAACACAAGCAATGAATGAGTAATCAGAAGAACTGAATTCCTAAATAGAAATGAATTCATAGAAATCAAATTATACCGGGGAGGGAGCCCTCTGATTTTGAGGATATATTTGCACATGATCGTCGTCATCGTCATCAATGGTGATTAAATTGGGGATACTCCTCCGGTAGTTTCTGGCCAACATCCTTTCTTTAGGCGGAGATTCAAGTCCAAGTGTCAGTTCTAGATTTTGATTAGTTTTTATGATCGCAATCTGTGCATTCCCAGATTGACAGTTTGATCGAAGCTTATTCGACAATACTGAAAAAACAGCAAAAAAAGTAAAAAAAAGATACAAAAGAATATCAGTATCAAAATTTTGCACATGAGCTAGTTTCCATACATAATACTTGAAGCATTTGAAACAAAATAATAAGAGAGCTGAAATCAAGAACACTAAGATATTGCATGCCCTTAGACTATGAAATGCAGCAAATACTAACTAGCTTGAGTAAGGAAAACACATCAAATTTTATAATTGAACTGAATTCCTAGCAAGAAATGTACAAAAACCTCTGATAAGGGTTTTAAAATGATCTGAAGCCCTAAACTTCAATCACCGACCACGATCAACACAAACAGAGAGCAACAACATGAAATCCTAAGCAACAAAACCTTGATTCAGAGCACAAAATTCGCAGCGCAACATAAAATTAAAAACTAACACAAAGAGACACATTTCTTTAAAATCGGATCAAACTATCCTCAAACCTCAAATGTTTGAAACCAACCAAAAACCCTAAGCTTCACCATCCACATAAAGCATCAAAATCCACTAAAAACCCAAAAAACAAAATATCAATTCACCTCTCCCTGCACGAGATAGATGATTAATTCAAACAAATTCGAGATCAAAGTGCGATGATTTGCAGAATTTTACGAAACAGTAACCAAAATAAGCAAAACCTACAGAGCTAGAGAGAGAGAGAGAGGAGAGAGAGAGAGAGAGAAACAGAAAGAAGAGGATAGAGAGCTGAATAAAAAAATAATAATAATAAATAATAACAAATAAATAAAACACTTACATTTCCTTACATTTTAAAAAGCATCTAACTCTCTACAGTGCCTTCGTCAAAAATCGAAATAGAAAATTGCAGAGAAAAAATCAGTTAAAATAGACGAAGGAGGAGGTGACGGCGAGCGGGAAAAAAAAATACATTAAATTAATGACAACTCGATACATAAATGGGGTTTTAATGAAATATATTTGTTGTTTATCGAGTGGCTATTGCCAGCTTCTCCTCTCCTACGGGTGGCGCGGTTCTGACCACTGTACCTCCTGGCTCGCACCCAGTCATTTGCTGGTTCAGGCCCTGGTCTAACCGATTGCTAACCACACCATGTGTTGAACCGACACGTGTGGATTGACTAGAAACGGCGTGCATGGCTCCCTCGTGTCTTACCCCGTAACGGAAACCATTTCCGTCCAACGTTTTTTGGTTTCCTTCCGACACGCGAGTCGGACACGTTTGGGTCACGGAGATTAGGGGTGCGCATGGCGCACTCGTGTCATGTAAGGAACCTCTGGTGCTGGTGCGCCTTGAGTGCGTTGCTATCTTATCCGGAATTAATTTTAGGGTAAATTATATTGACACCCCTTAGATTTGATATAATCGCAAGAAGTACCCTCAAACATTAACCATTATAATCAATACCTAGAAACTGATTATTTGACTATAATACCCTTTTATCAATCGTTACCTTTTAAGTAGGTTAAAATGATAGAAAATTAGATTATTAATTTATCTTATAATTATAAGAGAGAGTTAATGTTTTCATAACTAAAAAAAAATCTTTTTTTCTTTTCATACAAGTATATATTTTGTTTTTAAGATCATTAATCAAGGTATATAAGGGTATTTTTGTCCTTAAAATATGTTGATATAAACAAAAAGCGAAAGGGATAGTTGAGGTTTTCATAAATTTAAAAAAAAAATCTTTTTTCCTTCATATAAACACCTATTTTGTTCTTAAGATCCTTAATAAGATATATAAGGATACTTTTGCCTTTAAAATATGTTAATACAGATCAAAAAAGTTAATATTTCGTTATTTTATTGACTGTTACAAACGGAAGGGTCCGTTGTAACACACTTCCAAGTTTTAAATCACAAGGAAGGTATTTTTGACGGGGAAGGTTTTGAGGGTACTTATTGCTATTATCCAAACCTAAGGAGATGTGAGTGTAATTTACAATTAGCTATACACTTGAGTTGTACCTCGTGTTAACTCGGACTAGTCGTTGGTACGAGTTGGATCACTTAATGATGGACACGTGTAGAATAACGAGAGAAGGTGTCTAATAAGGCATCTCTGTGGTGCCTTGTGTGCGTTGTCATCGTTATCTCCAACTAACCGTGTTTTTTGTCGCTAATACTAACCGATCGGACTCGTACGACTCGGTACAGAACTCGTTAGGGTACCCATACATGGTGTGCAAGACGCACTCGTGTCTAATAAGGAATCTTAAGGGTGCCTAGTCATTATCATCTCCAACTAATTTTGTTTTTTTTGTTTAATATAAAGTGAGTTGACTCGGACGATTCTATAATACCGAACACGTGTGGGGAGTAAAGGAGATAGGGTGCGCAGAGGGCCCAGGTGTCTTATTAGTTATTAAGGAAACTTGGTGCACTATACGCGTGAGTTATCATCATTAACTGGAATTAATTGTGTTTCTAGCACTATAATTCACACAGGTGCGTACACCGGGTTCAGTCATTGGACTAATCTCTGTTTGCGGTTTTATGGGCTAAAAGGGCCCAAAATGGCCGAGAGAGATTGCGCCTGGAGCGTACGGTTCATTTTTTCCGAAAATGAATGTCACAAATTGAAATAAAAACAAGGGTAAATTACAGAATCATCCTTTGAGAGATGCACTAATTACAGAGATCGTTATTCATTTTTTTGAAATAATACTTTTTTTCCTACAAGTTTGAAGGGTTGTCATACTCTTGTTTTGAGGATATTTAAGTAAAATCATAATAAAATGTTATTTTTGCTTACAAATTTCTTCTAACAACGAGAAAAGTATTATTTCATAAAAATGAAAGGAAAGACTATAATTAATGCATACCTCAAAAGAGATCTCTGTAATTTACCTTAAAAACAACAAAACATAGAAGGCTGTGAACATACCCGAAAGTATCGCTTCCTTGATGCTTTTTCCATATGAGATTCGTACATCGGAATTGGACATGTTAAGGAGAAGGAGATGCAGATCCAAATTGGGGTCGCTGAGTTCTTCTTCTTTAGGCATTAATTAAACAAAACTATTACAACATAGCCTTTAATATAGAGTTTTTGAAAGAAAAATAGAACAAAATGGCATGAAACTATCTACAATATTACGCAAAAATATTCTATAGATTTCAAAACAAAAGAAGAAACTAGAGAAAGAAATGAAACATGCAAGATTTTACAAGCTTAGAAAGAGACTGGAGGAGGCGATATAAAATCAACATCAACAGAGTGCCTTATTCCAACTAGTTAAGGTCGACAACATGAATCCTACTCCATTTTCTCTCAGAAAGAAAAAAGAAAAAGGGAGTGGGGAGAAGAAGATAGCAAAAGATTGAAGAAAAACAACAAAATGGGCAAAAGAGTTCTGGTTTTAGAAGAAAATGAGCATATGACAACTATACTTACAAATAATGGAATGAAAACCGGTGTTTTTGATTAGCGTAAATGGCAGTATTTATCACGATAGTGGTTTTCTCGACCTCTTATAATTCTGTGTGCGTATCTCGCATGAAAAACATCCCATCCGCCATGTAATAAATTTTGGACGCATGCAATCAAACACGTGTGATCTAACGAGATACTGTCTGCAAGTATTTATTACGCTGGAGGTTTTCTTGACCTCTTATAATTCTGTGTGCGCATCCCCACATGAAAAAACATCCCACCCTCCGTGTAGTAAATTTTGGACGCATGCTATCAAACACGTGTGATCTAACGAGATATTTTCTGCATTGATGTTTTACAAATCGGATCAAGCCGACGATTAATCTAGGTCCAATTGAAAATTCTCATAAATTCAGTTTGGTTCATATTGAATTGTTGTTTTTAATTGAACTTTTTATTTCAAACCAATGGTTCAATCATTAAACTAAACCAAATGTTGGCCCATTTGGACCTATAATTGTAAAAATGTTGAAATGTTCAAATCATTTTAGAAAAATTTAAACAATTGGGCTTCAATTTTTAAAGATACAACATGAGCATTTGGCAGTGATTGGAGTTGTTTCTATATCTAAAAGGATCCGAATCCATTTCCATTTCATATTCTTTTAGCAGCATAATGACGGGAAGACAATCTCCTTACAGGTGTATGTGTTTGATGCCCTTGTGCCAAGCAAGTTTTAGGCTTTCCAAAGCCCCACAATGTTGTTATCTCCCTCTTAGTGTGATCATACTCCAGCTATGAACTGCCCATTTTGGTCTCGAATAAATCCTCCAAAACCAATACGACTTGTGCTCTTTTGGAAAGCTCCATCGAACTTTACTTTGATCAATGGATATTTCGGTGGCGACCAAGAAACAAGAAGTCGCTCATGAGATATCTTCTTTTTATTCAAACTTGAAAGCCAAACATCATTGTATCCCCTTCTAGCAGTAACAAGATTTAGTAGCGGATCAAAGACAATGCCATCAAAGGCAATTGCATTTCTTGCCTTCCAAATTTCCCATAAAACAAAACCTATCAATGATGGTATTGATTCATAGAGGTCGTCATGTGACTTACGTCGATTCCGGATGTGTTCAAGCCAGACTTTACATGAAGTCACATTTTGATAAACTGCTCTTGCCCCATGACAAATGAAGAAAAGGTGAGTTTGTGATTCAATAGATTGGTCACAAATAGGGCAGTTGGAATTATCCAGATTTAGGATATTTCCCAACAATTTTTGTTTGTCAAGATTCTTTTGTAGGATGATCCCACTGAGAATACCCCTTGTGATGTAGCTTCCCAGATACAATTGTCTCTTGTACCTTCATCAAGAATAGGTATTTTGATAATTGCATTAACAATATCTGTGGGCCATATATTCCGAAGTAAGAGTTGGTTCCAAGTGCCCCATTGTTGATGAATGAGTTGTCCTACTCATTCCACACTACAATTTTCTGGTTTGAAGGATAAAATCTATTCCTGAGAGAAATCCCTTACCCATCTATCTTTCCAAATATTGATTGAATGACCTCGTCCAACTATCCAAAGAATTTCCAATTTCAAGGACTCTAAAGCTCATACTATATTATTCCATCTTGGTGAATCTCTTGATTTTGCTGAGCGGTGTAGAAGTGGTCTACTAGTGAGATATTTTTGTGCCATCATAGTGCTCCATAAGGTGTCATGCCTTGAGAAACTTTTCCAATCCTTTTTGGCTAATAATGCTTGGTTCATTATGCTTGGCTTTATGGTGTTTAGACCTCCATGTAGTAAGGGTTGGCAAATAGTTTCCCAGCAAATGGTATGAATTTTCCTTTTATGTGTAGAATGGACCCAGTAAAAAGCTCTTGCCAAAGAATCTAATTGTTTTGGGCTCTTTGATGTAAGTTTGGTTGTTGACATGGCATAAATTGGAATGGTGACAGAGTTGATAAGTGTGGTTCTACTTGCTTGATTCAACAATTTTCTTTTTCCAATTGGTTAGTTTGGATTGGACTCTATTAATCAAGGTTGTGAAATGGTGATGGCGAAGAGAGTGGTTGAAGTGGTAACGCCAAGTGATTAATGTTGGTATTGGTGTTGTTGACATGGAGTGTGAGTAGATGGTTTTGGTGGTATGGTGTGACATTGGGCTGAAATAAACCATTGATTTTGTCTCATTTATTCTTGTTACGCTCGGGATCTCGATACCCGATTCCCTAGGAGGGTGGCACGTATCACGAGGTGAGGCCTTCGAGTTCCCAACCATGGAATGCGGCTCACAACGACAATCCGATAATAAAAGTAACTGTTACTTCTATTAAACAAATCAGAGTGCGGAAGCCAAAGTCTAATAAAAATATATCCAAATTACATCAAACTATTCTAATGGCTTCAGAAGAGCCCACAACCAAAATCAACACAAGAACTAATAAACTATTCCAACAACGAAACAAATAAAGCTAAACTCCTATAATTTATCAAGACAACAGTCCCAGTCCGAGTCCATCCATGCTAACGTCAACCTCAACCTGCAACATGAAACATTGCAGTGAGCTTGAAATGCCTATATAAAAAATAATCCTGTCCTCCATCCTTGTACCACACCGTTAGTCCAATAATAACAATATTATTTATAACAGTCTCATGTTATCCAAATCAACATACACTCGATCAGATCACATATAAGCATGTATGAAACAATACATAAAACAGATAATAGATGCCATGCAAGGTGCAATGCTCAGGGATGCTCAACACAATATGATGCCGCACACATATCATGAATGCAAGTCTAATGCAAGTTTCCTAGCCTGTGATCAACCGGTGCCAAGTATCACATACTTGGTGCTGCTAGCATGAACCGATCACATCTCAACAACAACAATCACAACTCTCACATGTACATCTGTAATGACCCGATCTCTGATCCTTAACTAATTAGGATTAGTAGCATAATTAATCTAAATAATTAGGTTAATCTCACCAATCACCAAGATTAAGGACCAACTGAACCATGACCTCAGGAGACTAGACCAATTC
>JAUPMG010000017.1:17792950-17810024 GCA_031762675.1 Pachysandra terminalis | reverse complement strand
CTCTATTCTTCAAAGCTGGCGATGCTCTTTATTACATCAAAGTCCGTTGTATGGGTGTCCGCTGTTCTGTTACTGGCGGTTTCTCCTCCATTGCTTCTTTACAAGTATAGACTAGGCCTAGGCACTTTTGTGACAACTTTTTTCATACTCTTCTCCTCTTGGTTTAATCACGACTTTCTTGGTTGAAATGTGTAGGGATAAATCAAAAACAGGCTCAAAGATGAAGCCTTGGCAAGGTTACACACACGCAGGAGTGGTTACTTTATCTACCTGGCTTTTCCGTGAAACAATTTTTGAAGCTCTGCAATGGTGGAATGGTAGACCTCCATCCAATGGCTTGCTTTTAGGTTTCTGTATTGTTTTGACAGGATTGGCTTGCATACCTATAGTTGCTTTCCACTTCTCTCACGTTCAGGTATTTCTCTAGTAATTACTTGTACTTATTATATATTTCTCTCCCTTTTTGTTAGCGACTTAACCCCCACCCTCCACAACACACGCACAACAACCAATAGAAAGTTTGCCAAGCGTTGGTTTATTAAGAAGAATTATTCAGCTGCTTTCCGATCAGAGATTTTTTTTAATAGATTATGCTTATTTTTTTCCTGGTGATTCCCCATCACACCCTACTCCCCCCCTCCGCGCCTCTGTCGTTTAAGGGATTTGAACCCATCTGCCAACTTTCCATTATCAGATCTCACCATCTGGACAAGAAAGGGTTGTGCTGTTTCCTGGTTATTGCTAATAAATGGAATTATATTTATTCCACAACATCTGAAAGATGCTTTGGCAAAAGACCTAATTTTTATAGGTCTTCAGCATTCAAAATAATGATTTTTCCCCCCTTTTAGCATGATAATATTGATTTTAGGTTCTGATATGTGCATATTTTTTAAACTTGTTGCTCAAGGCTTGGATAAATTTAAGTAGAGCATCTTTTTTGTTCCTTTGCAGATGGCAAAGAGATGCCTAGTACTTGTTGTGGCTACTGGTCTGCTGTTTATTGTCATGCAGCCGCCCATTCCATTGTCATGGGCTTTCCATTCTGACATTATAAGAGCAGCGCATCAGTCCGCTGATGACATCTCCATCTATGGTTTTATCGCATCAAAACCTACATGGTCATCGTGGTTTCTCATTGCGGCTATTCTTTTCACACTTGCAGCAGTTTCCTCCATTATCCCCATCAAGTATATCGTTGAGTTGAGAACGGTTTATGCTGTAGGAATGGGGATTTCACTGGGTATCTACATATCTGCAGAATATTTCCTTCAGGCTACTATTCTGCATGCCCTCATTGTTGCAACCGTGGTTTGTGCCTCTGTCTTTGTGGTATTCACCCATTTCCCATCTGCCTCAAGCACGGAGCTCCTACCATGGGTGTTTGCTTTGCTGGTTGCTCTCTTCCCAATCACATACCTACTGGAGGGCCAATTGAGAATCAAAAACATCCTTGAAGATGGTGGATATGGAAGGGGAGAAGAAGACGCCAGGCTCACTACACTACTCGCAGTTGAAGGAGCAAGAACATCCCTGCTTGGGCTATATGCAGCAATATTCATGCTTATAGCATTGGAGATAAAGTTTGAGCTAGCCTCACTGATGCGGGAAAAGGCTTTTGACAGGGGCACTACACATACTCAATCAGTCCTCAGCAGCTCTACTGGTTTCCCCCCAAAAATGAGACTCATGCAACAGCGGAGAGCCTCTACCGGGCCATCCTTCACGGTCAAGAGGTTGGCTGCCGAGGGTGCTTGGATGCCAGCAGTTGGCAATGTCGCTACCGTGATGTGTTTCGCTATTTGTCTGATCTTGAACATAAATCTCACAGGCGGCTCAAACTTTGCAATATTCTTCTTGTCACCGATCTTGCTGCTTCTCAATCAAGATTCCGATTTTGTAGCTGGGTTTGGGGACAAGCAAAGGTACTTCCCTGTTACGGTCGTCATCTCGGCCTACTTGGTCCTCACGGCTATATACCGTATATGGGAAGAGGTCTGGCATGGGAATGCCGGGTGGGGCCTGGAGATCGGAGGGCCAGACTGGTTCTTTGTAGTCAAGAATGCAGCTCTCCTTGTTCTTACATTTCCCAGTCACATACTCTTCAACCAGTTTGTGTGGAGCTACACAAAACAGGCACACATATCGCAGTTACTGACGGTGCCCCTCAATCTACCCTCTGTGATAATAACCGATGTGATCAAGGTTAAGATATTGGGGCTTTTAGGGATTATTTATTCCCTGGCCCAGTATCTAATTTCTAGACAGCTCCATATTACTGGACTAAAGTATATTTAAAAGCGGGTATACTCTGTAAAATATGTTTTGGCAATTTTCAAGTGAGAGATGTATAACTTGCAGGTTTTCTCATACCTCATTGGTTCCTTCTCATGTCTTTCTTGCATATTCAACACTCAGCAGCAGTTTAAAATTGGGTGTTCCTTGGTTAGAATGTCTTGATGGTGCTGTGCAGATTTTTGTGTTGGATGATATGATGAGGGACTGTTACCTTTGTTTTAGTTGATCTGTTGCCCCATTTTTCAAAGGACCTGTGTTGGGATCTCAATCAAGTCTCCTGTTGTTGGAACTTTTGGTGACGATCTCGTGTGTGTATCTTAAACTTCAGACATTGGAAAGCCTTGAATCACAAGTTTCATGGCATGCTTGGGTTGCACATGACTACATGCCATTCTGGTAAATGTTAAAACTTTGTTTGAATTGCGAACTTCTCTTTTGTAAGAGTCCCTTCTCGACAATACACAGATTTCATTGGGCTCTCTAGCTACCTTTCTTGCAAAAGCATGTATTAGTTTCTGGTAAATCACAGCAGTTGGTGTGACACCCAGTGACTACATCCATGGGGCAGAAGCTTAAAACCATAATCAATCCTGCCCTCATTAAAATCCAGAAAGTATAAACACACAAGCATGGTAAAGATATAATAAAGCTATCTGAAATCAAGATACCAGATCAAACTCCTTAATGGCTTCTGGACTAATTGCGTAAAAGGTAACGTGAAACAATCTGGGAGCAGCAGTTGTGAATCAGGGTGACTTGTGAGTGAAACTGGGAACTTTGAAGGCCCATTTGAAGGATAAGATGAACAATGTAAAGACGAGATGGGAATTGGGACTGAGGAAGACGAGACAAATAGATTTTAACCTGAGAAGGAATCTTAAACTTATAACAAAGAACATGGAGAGATCGGCCTGGTTGAAAATTTTAGGCGGAGTTGAGGTTTTTTACTCAAATGATCGACTTGGATCCCTTCCAGCATGTCAGACCAACCCAACCCCTCAGTATTTCACGTATCATGTGCCCATTGTGAATCCTAAACTTTGGGTTCAGTTAAGTCAACCAAGTCCTACATAAAAGGCATACTAGTGGGGCTATGGTAGGTGCAATATAATTCACTTTTTGCTTAACAAAACAAACTCAATTAAATTAGTTAAACAAAAATGAACCGAACAGAAATATGATAATATTTCCCTTTATTTAAAAGGTACTGTTAATACCAAGCTGTCTCAATACACTAACTCACCACATATGACCCCAGAAGCCAATTTCATGACCTTACCTTGTCGGACTATCTTTGGAAGATAAGTTGATTTCCTCCACCAAACTGACCCTGCACTCTACAAAAACACCTTTAGCACAAAATCTGCTAAAAGCTAACGAGAGGTCATGCACATATATCATGGGGCAGCAGTTGCTGTATGAACTGTATTCGGCTTGTGAGGGTATGGACTGTGCATTAGGAAAGAGCTCCGGGTAGATAGATGCGGTGGATGCCACTAAGAGAGAGCTCCTTGCGACAAGTAGGGCATCTCCTCTGAGCAACAATGGCGTTGCTGATGCAGCACTTGCAGAAGACATGGCCACACACAGTTGAAGTCTCCTCCTTCATTGTGTCCATGCATATTGAGCATCTCAGCTTAATCTCCTGCAGCTCAGTAGGACGCTGTCTGCTGCTTGATGCAACTCCATGCTTTGCCTGCCATTGTCACCGTATCACCAGTATAAGCATTGCGATAACTAATTGTAAAATTGGAAGCTCTGCACATCTAGTGAAAGATTTTTAGCATCGACCCATTAAGTTTCTGCCATGAGAGCTGGGTGATACAGTCAGCATCCCATTATATGTAACTTTTATCTTGCGAACCATTTTTTTTTTTTTGATTGCCCGAAGGCTTGATCGGAAGGATTAACTAACTCACACACCCACAAGGTGAAGACGGGAATTGATCCCAAGACCTAGGAACATCCCCACTAGGCCATTACCACTGAACCAAGTGGCACCTTCTTGTGAACCATTACAAATAGCTTTTACGGACATGAAGTTAACAATGAGACTTAATCCCTTCAACAGAAAACAAGTCACTGTGCCTACTTGACAGCGTGTTTGGATAACCAGAAAATATGTTCACAGCCACTAGCCACTGCTTATCTATGGGCAATGCACAGAAATATGTGCAACACTTGTAGAAATGGAGAATCAATCAAGTGTCGATAAGTGAAGGTCGGTGAAAATTTATTCCCATACACCCTACCTTCCAAGATGAGTTTAGATGTATCGAATGAATTCAATGAATACCTATCATACAGAATATATGTTTTTTGACATTTGAAAATAGCAGAACAAGATTCTTGTTCTCAAGTCTCAATCCTAACCAGTTAAGATAAGGAATTATTGTTGTTGTAATGTTGCTATCCATGGCTGGACACCTATTGAGAATGGAAAGACGGTGTGTTTACCCACATTATCTACAGAGGGGTATTGCTATAGTTCCCCACAAAGTCATATAGAATCCTAAACTATAAAACAGGGAAGCTGTGATAACCAAAATGCATCCAGCACCATGAATATATGATGTTTGCATTTTAATGGATGATTTAGCGATCTAGTACTAGTAATGTAACCTTCAATGTAATAGAGGTCTACTTGCATCTTAATAAGGGCGTCTATTGAACATGTGCCAAACATGTTTTTGGTAGGGATACATCATTTGATGGGATGACTGTAAACTAAAGATTTCTCTATGCAGTTTTCATGTCTCTTTGTCTAAAAGAATATGACAGATCACATGAACTTTAACAACCAGTCTAGTCTACTTTTGACCTTAGCCAGAATAACCCGATTGAAGGGCTACTTTAGGCTGCGCTGCTAGTGAAGCCGCGTAGGGGAATAGGTCTCCTATGTGGTCAGCTTAAAAAGCATTGGTTGTTGATGCCTTGATGACCTTGTGTGTACTACATTCTGTTCCTTCCAGTCTTTACCACAGTTGCTTTTTGGTAAACCTTGGCAAAATCTTTACAATGTATTTTACATTAGAATGATCTGGGATTAACAAATTACAGATAAAGCAACAGGGAAGCGAGAGTATGAATTTGTGTACCTTCACGGAGTTCCAAGCTTGTTGAGGTTCTGCCAATCCGTTTACAGTGCGACCCAGATTCATGGCAGGCACATTATGCTCTACATGCAAATAGCATTTATCATTTTAAGTACAACTTGATGTACATAAGGTGCAGGTACTTTTACCAGTTAATTAAGAGATGCTAATGTGATAGACAGAGAGCGAAGCTATGCAACCTTGATTTTTCACACACAAATGGGGAATACCTTCCCACACGCAAGCAAAATGGGTAGCAAAATCTTCATTTTTCATATTCCTTATGTAAACAACAGCCATGATGTTAAAGAAGTTACGCCAAAAATTTCAGGCTCAAATAATAGACCGATGTGATGGTACAGTAGCTTAAAAAAAAACACAAAACACAGTGTATGATTTTTCTTCTGAAAACAGCTAGCTTTCCAATACAGCTATATGATAATGCCCTTAGCAAAAAAATAAAAATAAATAATAATAATAATAATAATAATAATAAAAATAGTGGCTGAAAAATAGGCAAAACTGCAGACTAGCTTCACAAAATAGTTTATTTATGTTTCTTCTGAAAAGCCATACTTCTTTAACATCAATTCAATTCCAAAGCAAAGGTCCTTTGTTTGTAGACCAAAAGCTTTTACCCAGACCAAACTAGGAATTTCCAAGCTTTGAAAAGACGAACCAAGAACAAAATCTTTCACAAGACCTATATTAGTGATTTTAAACAATAAAACCCAACTTCCTAGTATTTAATTACTACCCATTGCTTTAGAAAAGAAAGTAACAAACATTGACCAATTTAACTCGACTCAGTCAGTTCTCAAAGTGACTCAATCAGACACAGACAAAAGATGGTCAAGTTTGGAGTCAATTCAATTAGTTACCTGAAATCTACCAGACCAGCCCAATTCAATCAAATTTTTGATGAGAAGAAACCATTTTTGCTTCATATATGTGGCTTTATAAAGGATTCTGACTATAAATAAAGAATTTATTGTGACGTTTACTATAAATTCTCTCTTTCTTTTCCTTTATGGTTAGTTATAACATTCTTATATTTTCTTAAAGGTATAGCTACATCTTTTATAATCTTTTAGTAACCTTAGGAAAATTATATATGGAATATAGAGTCGAGCTACTTGAAAACCTTTCAAATTGAGGCAAGATTCCACTTCCTCTAGTTCCTGAAAAAGACATTAAATGGACTGGATTATAATTTAGAAGGGTCAGTCATCCTAAAATTAGGATTTGTTTCTTGTCATAAATATTCACTTGTAGCATACCATATCTCAATGGATTGATATATTTCTCTCTTATCACAAGTCTTGTGATATATATGATATACGTACAAATGAGCATCCTGGAGCAAGGAATCCCCATTTGAATCATTACACAGTCCATATCCTTTTTTTTAGGTCCCTATACTCATTATGACTAGCATTGAATGGACTGGGTATTCACCTTATCAATTATCAAATCAATGATGGGTTCTATTTGGCGCCTAACTGGGCACTCCAATCTGACCAAACCAAATATTTGTTAGGCTATTGTTCTATTGTTCCCTCATAGCCATGAAGTAAGACATTGATTTTTCAAAAAGATAATAAGTTCTTCCAATATGTCCCAACATAAGAAACAATTTGAACTCTTCAAAAGATATGAAAAAATGGAATGCATCATTGAACGATATCATTTAAATACTTTTGACATCGAAAAACATGGCTTCAAGGTAACAGACTCCGTGTATCACCATTCGTGATCCAACACTTCTAAAACCATGGTATACAAGCTCCCACATGTGAACACCTTAAAACTTTTGAATGCACGAAAAGCCACATGCATCCTCCCTACCGTTGATCCTTATGATACTTTTACATATCATAGTGACCCCTTAGATCTTCCAAGTTACAAAACTACACCACTGATTAAGGGACAAAAGTGAAGATATGGTTGAATGAATATCAGTTGTCTCCACATCTTGTGATTGTGCTCTTGAATGTAGTGGAGACAAGGATGCTAAGATGAACGAGTAAAAAGATTAAGTCAGATAAGATTAAAAAAGAACAGATTCTAGAGAGCCTAGAAATCACCAGAGCAGACAAAATAAGAACTGATGATTTGAGCATATTAACAGAACCAGTGAAGATGGTAAGGAGGTGTGAGTTTGTTCAAGTGGAAATTCTAAAAAGGAAACAAAGTAGCTTAGAAGACAAAGTAGACGAGCTGACTTGAGGATTTGAAAGCACAAAATTAATCGAAGACACGTTCTTGAAAGGCTTGAACTGTTATCTTGCTGACAATCTTTGAGTTTCACACTTTAGTGCCTAAGCACCAAGGTGACTGTCTTTACAAACACTTGCCTAGACCTGATGCAAGCCAATGGCCTCAGCTGGGAGAAACTGTTTCATCCGCTATAATTTGACTCCACTGCTACCCATAAAGAAAGATGAATCTTTCCTGAACAATAAAGTTTCATTTTTCTCCATCCTTGCATCCAGTTGGTAATCAATAGATGATGTATTGGCTGGAAATAGATGGTAACATTATTAATTCACAAGTCTTAACAACCAGTTACAATCTATTGTCAAGAATTCTTGCAGATTGACAGGATAAACTCCCGGATACAAGCAATTTGATTTAACACAGAAATAACTGCTGGTGTCAAACAAAGAGACTGTGAGCTAGACACAACAGCATGGAATACATCAAGAAAGTGAAAGGTGGATCATTAAGATCTCAAATTAGATCAGTATGAATCACACAACTTGCATACATCACCAAATGAGAAGAAAGAAAAAAAAAGTACAGATTTATTAATGTGTTGTTTGAATTATCTATGATTCTCCAAACATGCACCTAGCCTACTCAGACGCACAGGGTTGGGGTATTAGGCTCCATATCAATGTGTGTCCATAAGATTCACTGAATATGGAGTCTTCCCGTTATATACATAAACAATAGTGAAACTCCTATAAGCATGCAATTTTTCAATCTAAGTGTGAAGAATACCTTTTCGTCCAAGCCGAAGTTCCAAATCTTCCTCAGTAACTGTCATCCTCGAACTTGAAATAGGAAAAAGCCCCATTGTCTGTACATAACACAACCAAAAGAACACAACACGAGCAATGAATGAATAATCCGAGAAAACTGAATTCCTAAATAGAAGAACTGAATTCATAGAAATTAAAATATACCAGGGAGGGAGACCTCTGATTTTGAGGATATATTTGCACATCATCGTCGTCATCATCAATGGTGATTAAATTGGGGATACTCCTCCGACAGTTTCTGGCCAACATCCTTTCTTTAGGCGGAGATTCAAGTCCGAGCGTCAGTTCTAGATTTTGATTAGTTTTTATGTTTGATCGTGATCTGTGCATTCCCAGATTGACAGTTTGATCGAAGTTTATTCGACAAAACTGAAAAAAAAAATCCAAAAGAATATCAGTAATGAAATTTTGAACATGAACTAGTTTCCATACATAATAGTTGAAGCATTTGAAACAAAATGAAAAGAGAGCTGAAATCAAGAACACTAAGATAGTGCATGTCCTTAAACTATGGAATGCAGCCAATATTTGTTTTGGAACTAAATGCAGGCAATATTAATTGGCTTGAGTAAGGAAAATACATCAAATTTCACAATTGAACTGAATTCCTAGCAAGAAATGTAGAGAAACCTCTGATAAGGGTTTTGAAATGATCTGAAGCCCCAACTTCAATCACCGACCACGATAACAACATAAAATCCAAAGCTACAAAACCTTGATTCAGAGCACAAAATTCGCAACGTAACATAAAATTAAAAACTAACACAAAGAAACACATTTCTTTAAAATCGGATCAAACTATCCTCAAACATCAAATGTTTGAAACCAACCAAAAACCCTAAGCTTCACCATCCACATAAAGCATCAAAATCAACTAAATAATCAAAAAACAAAAGATCAATTCACCTCTCCCTGTGCGAAACGGATGATTAGCTCAAACAAATTCGAGATCAAAGAGCGATGATTTGCAGAATTTTACGAAACAGTAACCAAAATAAGCAAAACCTACAGAGCTAGAGAGAGAGAAAGAAAGAAGAGGATAGAGAGCTGAATAAACAAATAAAAATAAATAAATAAATAAAAGACTTACATTTCCTTACATTTTAAAAGCATCTAACTCTCTACAGTGCCTTCGTCAAAAATCGAAATAGAAAAATTGCAGAGAGAAATCAGTTAAATAGACGAAGAAGGAGGTGACGGCGAGCGGGAAAAAAAAATACATTAAATTAATGACAACTCGATACATAAATGGAGTTTTAATGAAATACATTTGTTGTTTATCGGGTGGCTTTTGCCAGCTCCTCCTCCCCTACTGGTGGCGCGGTTCTGACCACGGTACCTCCTGGCTCGCACCCAGTCATTGGCTAGTTCAGTCCCTGGTCCAACCAATTGCTAACCACACCTTGTGTTAAACCAACACGTGTTAGGTGACAAGAAACGGCGTGCATGGCTCCCTAGTGTCGTACCCCGTAACGGAAACCATTTCCGTCCAACGTTTTCTGGTTTCCTTCCGACACGCGAGTCGGACACGTTTGGGTTACGGAGATTAGGGGTGCGCATGGCGCACTCGTGTCATGTAAGGAATCTCTGGCGCTGGTGCGCCTTGAGTGCGTTGCTATCTTATCCGGAGTTAATTTTACGGACAATTTTACTGTCATCCCTTAGGTTTGGCATAATCGCAACAAGTATCCTTCAAATATTGGCCATTACAACTATACCCTTATTATCAGAAACTGATTATTTGACTATAATACTCCCCATAAATCGTTACCTTTAAGTATGTTAAATTAATAGATAAATTAAATTACTAATTTATTTTATAATTATAATAGATAATTGAGGTATTTATAAACTTAAAAAAAAAAAAGACTTCTTTTTTTCTTCATATAAGCACTTATTTTGTTCTTAAGATCATTAAACAAGGTATTTTAAAGGTATTTTCGTCCTTAAAATGTTAATGTAAACAAAAAACAAATATTTCGTTATTTTATTTAAAAAAATTTATTTTTACTTTCATATAAGCACTTATTTTGTTCTTAAGATCTTTAAACAAGGTATACGAGGGTATTATTGTCCTACAAATATGTTAATATAAGCAAAAAAAACAAATATTTTGTTGTTTTATTGAAATTTTTTTTCTTTTTTTCTTTTATATAAGCACCTATTTTGTTCTTAAGATCATTAAACAGGATATATAAAAAGGGTCTTTTTGTCCTTAAAATATGTTGATATAAACAAAAAAAAAAAAAATCTATTATTTTAGTGAGTACTTGTTGTTATTATGTCAAACATAGAGGGGTATGAGTGTAATTTATCCTTAATTATTCACCTGAATCGTGCCTCGGGTTAACTCAGACGAGTCGCTGGTGCGAGTTTAACCCTTGATGATGGACACGTGTGGAACTGTGGATTAACAAGACATGGTGTCTAATAAGTAATCTCAGTGGTGCCTTGTGTGCGTTGTCATCGTTATCTCCAAGTAACCGTGTTTTTTTGTCTCTAATACTAACCGAGTGGACTCTTACGACTCGGTGCAGGATACGTTTAGGGTACCCAGCATGGTGTGCATGACGCACTCGTGTCTAATAAGGAATCTTAAGGGTGCCCTAGTCATTATTATCTCCAACTAAATTTTTTTTTTCTTTAATATAAAGTGAGTTGACTCGGACGATTCTATAGTGCCGAACACGTGTGGGAGTAACGGACACAGGGTGCGCAGAGCGCACAGATGTTTGTTAAGGAAACTTTAGTGCACTATACGCGTGAGTTGTCATCATTAACTGGAATTAATTGTGTTTCTGGCACTATAATTCACACTGGTGCGTATAGCGCACTGGTGCCTATTAAGGAAGGAAAATGATTAAACCGCCGGGTTCACTCATTGGACCAGTCTCTGTTTGCGGTTTTGTGGGCTAAAGGGCCCAAAATGGCTGAGAGATATTGGGCCTGGAGCCTTAGTTCATTTTTCCAAAAATGAATGTCGCAAATTGAAGTAAAAACAAGGGTAAATGACAGGCTTTCTTTGAGATATGTATTAATTACATAGACCTTTCTTCATCTTTTTGAAATAATACTTTTTTCCTGCAAATTTGAAGGGTGGTCATACTCATCTTTCTTAGGACTGGGATCCCGTGTGCTCGCTGTGTAGAAACAAACCCGAAAGTGGGATTCACACCTAGAGGCGTAAATATTATTTTGCCCCCCAAGGTTTGTCTCAAACACAAGAGATCCCAACACATAAGATCTCGGTTGCTTTCTTACGTCACGAAAAGTGCTAATGTCAGCACGCATTTAAACAAATTACTCTACTGAGTTTTATGAATTTTAGAAAAAAATTGAGAATATTTAAGTAAAATAATAATTTATTTTTACTAATATTTTTCTAATAACTACTATGAAAGTGTTATTTTAAAAAGATGAAAGAAAGACTATAATTAATGCATACCTCAAGAGAGATTTCTGTAAATTACCCTAAAAACAACAAAACACAGAAGGCTATGAACATACCCGAAAGTATCGCTTCCTTGATGCTTTTTCCATATGAGATTCGTTCATCGGAATTGGACATGTTAAGGAGAAAGAGATGCAGATCCAAATTGGGGTCGATGAGTTCCTCTTCTTTAGGCATTTTACTTTGTTGGTACCCATTGCAACTATTGTATTATAAAATAATCTACATTCGAAGATAAAAATAAAAAAATTAAACAACACTGTTGCAACATAGCCCTTATTATAGAGTTTTTGAAGAAAAAAAAACATAAAACAAAATGGCATGAAACTAACTACAATATTATGCAAAGATATTCTATAGATTTCAAAACAAAAGAAAAAATGAAACATGCAAGATTTTACAAGCCTAGAAAGGGAGTAGAGGAGGCGACATGAAATCAACATCAACAGAATGCCTTATTCCAACTAGCTAAGGCCGATAACATGAATCCTGCTCCTCTATTCACTCCTAGAAAGGAAAAAAAAAAAAAAAAAAAGAGGGGCGGGGGGAGAAGAAGATAGACAAAATGAGCAAAGAGTTCTGGTTTTAGAAGAAAATGAGCATATGACAACTATACTTGTAAATACTAATGGAATGAAAACCGGTGTTTTTGATTAGCGTAAATGGCAGTATTTATCACGCTAGTGGTTTTCTCGACCTCTTATAATTCTGTGTGCGCATCTCACATGAAAAACATCCCATCCGTTGTGTAGTAAATTTTGGACGCATGCAATCAAACACGTGTGATCTATCAAGATATTGTCTGCAAGTATTTATAATTCTGTGTGCGCATCCATCCCACATGAAAAACATCCCATCCGCTGTATAGTAAATTTTGGATGCATGCAATCAAACACGTGTGATCTATCAAGATATTGTCTGCAAGTATTTATCACGCTGGTGGTTTTCTTGACCTCTTATAATTTTGTGTGCGCCCGCATGAAAAAATATCCCACCCACCGCGTAGTAAATTTTGGACGTGTGCAATCAAACACGTGTGATCTAACGAGATATTGTCTCCATTGATGTTTTTTTACAAATCGGATCGGGCCAACAGTTATTGAATTGTTGTTTTTAATTGAACTTTTTTGTTTCAAACCAATGGTTCAATCATTAAACTAAACCAAATGTTGGCCCATTTGGACCTATAATTGTAAAAATGTTGAAAGGTTCAAATCATTTTAGAAAGTTTTATACAATTGTGCTTCAATTTTTAAAGATAAAACATGAGAATTGATCAGTGATGGAAAAAGAAAATTATACCATAATTTTTTCTATTTTTTAGCAAATAAAAAAAGGAAGATTTCTCTCTCTTTCTATTTTTTTAGCAAATAAAAAAAGGAAAATCTAGTCACTCTCTCTCCAAATCATAAACTTAAAATACTATTTGAAACTTGGACCATGATAATATGGAGCAGATTCATCTTCTCTAAATATTCATTTGTCATCAAAATTTAACCTTCGAGCATAGGACTCTTGTTGAACATGATTTAATGTTTGAAGCATTGATTCCTGCAGAAACATTGTACAATTAACATATAAGCGATCCTAATACTGACATACAAAAAATCAATAAATCTTTTACCTGAGCATGAAAAGGAAAATGGATGTTCTGACTTCTGACCCACTTGTCCAGATGAAAAAATAGCATTATATGAACCTCCATGAACTGATGTTCCCTACATAAATAAAATTTACTAGTATAATTAGTCAAACAAAAGTTTATTATTACCAAAATAAGTTACAATGCACGATCGGCATAGATATAAAAAAGTGACTTACATATGGTTGATGATGGTGCAGTAATACCCATCAAGTTTGGAAAGGCACCATCATATGGTTTAGGAATTAGACAAGGATCAAGAGATAAAGAACTAGTTTTGCCTGATAGCAACACCTTTACGCCGACGACCTCCTATGAACATAGATTTTGATAACATAAATAATTAAATCAATGTATATTAGCATCAAAATAATTCAAAATATATACACAATGAAAATGGTTACTTTCATACGATCAATTCATAAATCAACGAGGAGTACAAGTAGGTAGAAAAAGAACTTATAGTTAGTTGACGAACTATATTTAGATGGAAAGATGGCATGACATCATTAGATGAATGTGGCTAACGTACATGACTGGGATTAGAAGGTAGAGAAGTTGGTTTAGCACCCTTTCCCTTTCTTTCAACAACACTTTTAAGTCGATGACCATTACCACCTTTAGGTTGGCACTTCTTTGGGTTTTTCACCGTAATGTGCTCTTGAAGGTGAGAAATAGAATTCTCAACCTCAATATTATCTCTTTGTAAATTGGGCGATCCTTGAACTACATGTCCCTCTTTATTGACTGAAATTTGATCTTTCTCACAATCTTCTCTTATTTTTTTTTTCAACTGCACTTTTGCTTTATTTAACAACTGCAGGTACAATTTAGTGGAACTTTCAGTTAAAGCAGCTTTAGAGGTTATGTCAATAGATACGTGACAAAATTCGCTATACCATAAGCTGACTGGAGTGTCTTGTATTGTCTGTGAATTCTCACCTTGGTTAGATTCTCTTTTAACATCTTTCGTTCACCTTTGCAAAATATATCTTGATGGAATCTCATAAATCTTTTGTTTTTCAATAAGGACCTTTAAAGCGTGCCTGTATAAAATCTCCATAAACTTGAACTTCTTGCAACTACAAGAGATTGTCGTGTTCGAAGAATCAAACGCAACAACTCGATCATGTTCCTTCGACAAAGACACTTTATAGTGTGTGACAATACCATCCTCACCATCAACTATAATATCTCCTACCATTCTTTTCAACTTTGGAATGCTGACAAAAATTTTCAAGTGTAAACTTTTGATGCATGCTTTTCAATATCAACAATACCCTCAAAGAATAAAACCGGCTTGCTATGGTTGCGTTGGAAGTCTTTCTCTAACTCTTTGTAACGCTTGAAATTCAATGATATATCATATTGTTTGACAAAATTTTCAAGAGAAAGAGTTCTTTTGAAGTATTTACGAAAGAAGCGGTTCATCCTTCACTTCTTTGTGTTGTTGTCATATTTGCACAAAAGTGATCTCTCCCATGTACCGGGGCCCATTTCTCATGCAATTTATAAATTCCTTTCATCCATGAGTTATCAACAATATTATATTTTTTAAGTAGATCGTTCCAATGCAAATGAAAGTCTTCTACAACCTCGTTCTCATTGATGCGATCATAAAAATCCTTCTTGAAATTACTACGATCACCAAATATGTTTGATAGTTTCTTGGCAACATTCTAACATATATGCCACAAACATAATTGATGATGTGTTTCAGGCATTACCTCTTTGATAGCCGTTGTCATTGCCTGGCATTGATCCGTAAGAATAGTTTTTGGTGCATGTTCACTCATTGCATCCAAGAAAACATCAAATAATCAAATAAAAGAATCAGTCGTATCATCTTGAAGAAGACCACCACCAAACAAAATAGACATTTCATGGTGGTTAACTCCAACAAATGGGGCAAATGACAAATCAAATTTATTTGTGCGAAAAGTTGTATCAAAACAGAGAACATCACCAAAATACTTGTAATTTGTCCTTGACCTTCCATCTGCCCAAAAGATATTGGTCATGTTATCCTCCTTGTCAATTTGAATGGCGTAATAAAAGGAGGAGTCTTGTGCATTCTTGCGTCTAAAAAAATCCTAAGGCCCTTTGTGCATCTCCCTCTTTAAGATTACTCTTATTTCTTCTTCGTAGGTAATTATTGCAATCTACTCCTACAAATCCAACATTTGTAGACCCTCCAGCTTCTTGACTCATATATTCAAAAAATTTAGAACCACCAATTCCCGACTCTGCCATTGAATCTATAATTCCAGCTTGAGCAGGTGCAATTTTTCTATGTGACCGTAAAAAATGAACCTTTCTTGGGGTTGCAAGTTTATGATTGTATTCTTCATGAAAATTTTTAATAACCCAGTTTCCACCACTTTCTAACATCACTTGTAAAAAGGCTTGACAATTTGTTCTAGTACTAACCCGCTCATTCTGTGTCACATGTTTGACATGCCATACTTTCTCACATTCTCGTGTCACATGTTTAACATGCTTTACGTTCTCACATTCTCTTGTACAAACAAATATCCTCCCTCTAAGGCTACCATCTCTTTGTCTTAATATATCATCTTTTCGTATACTAAACCCTATCGTTCTAGCATAATTATTATAAAATCAATATGGATCATCCTCACTTGAGAAGGTCATGCCAATTTTTGGTACTTCATTACCTTTAAAATATTTTTTTGAATGGTATAAGAGGCCTAAAACATGTTTGCAACATAAAACAATACCCAAATAAAATAAAAAATAAATATAACAAAAAAAGATAAAATTGCATACCCCAAAGGATTTTCCACTGCTGTTATTTCTTCCTCGTAAATAATAACGAATATCTGTCCTATTGAATAAAATTTTTAATAAATATTAATAATATTTTATAATCAAATATCTCATTAATATTTCTACTTGATGGGTAATATCTCATTAAATTTCCTTTTCTAAAATACTCAAATCTATTAGTCTTAACAATATATAGTAAATTTTTAGTTTCCTATGCTCTCTCCATCTCTCTCTTTTATTTGGTAGAAAGAAAATTTATTACAGGGATGATACAGATTGGATAGAGGTAGAGGTTCTACCCACTGTATCTTGAGATAGTACACCTTTTAGGAATTGTGGAGGTGTAAACAACCAACATATTCCAAGTTGTTGATTCATACAAAAGTTAACTGTGCTATATGCTGCTTGCTAATCTGAAGTTGAGTGAATTTTTTGAGCAACCGTCTGCATACATTGATAATGCTTGCGATTTTCCATGGTGGAATTTTTTTCATATTCTTTTAGCAACATAATGATGGGAAGGCAATCAATTCCAGGTTTATGTGCTTGATGCCCCTGTGCCAAGCAAGTTTTAGGCTTTTGAAAGTCCCACACGCTTCTGCTACAATGTTGTTATCTCCCTCTGAGTGTGATCCTACTCCAGCTATGAATTGCCCATTTTGGTCTTGTGATCGCCCCCGGGTCGGGTGGACCCTAGGTTGATCGGGTTAAAATGGAGTCGCCACCATTCATTGAGTTTGGGTGTGAATGG
>JAUPMG010000017.1:17767349-17777456 GCA_031762675.1 Pachysandra terminalis | reverse complement strand
ATATATATATATATAATGAATAAATAAAAAAAATACTTAAAAAAAGAGATAGAAAAAAATCGATTGGCTTTTCTTTTTCCCTTCTTTTTAATTTGAATAATGGTTGTATAGGAACTCAAATTATATGAAGCATTTGCACATCTATGACATTATTTAACCTCTTTAAAAATTGTAAGCTTTTGTGAAGATAATAAAATCGAATATAACATAAATATAACATTTTCATTGAATATTTTATTATCTCGATATAAATATATTTTAATATTGAAAAAAAAATAGTTATGATTTCTTAAGGTTATCAATAAGAATTTTTTTTTTTTTTGGTAAAATTATTAATAAGATGTTAGCATGTGCAACACACATGCATTATTACTAGTATTTTTAAAATAGCAACAACCTCCTTTCAGATTTCATTGTTTGTAACATTTATCATTCTTTTATCGACTGATAATCGGTGATGTAAAAATTGAGTTGATTAGTCGATGATAAAGAGCAAATGAATTGTCATATTCGTCATGTGACTGTACAAATGGTGTTAAATCAATCATTGACAAACAAATTATTCAAAGAAATGGAGAGAGACAGAGAGTACACACAAACTTTTTTATATGATTCGACAATATGCTTACATCTACAAATATTGCTTCATAAGTAGATTTTTCACTATTGAAAACACAGAGAATACAATTCTTTAAACTCTCTCTCTCTGAGAATGAAGGAGGAACTCCCTTGGGTTATAAAGAGTGGTTTTTTTTATAGGAGGAGAGCTTTCTCTACTCCTTATAACCCAAGGGAGTTCCTCCTTTTAAGACGAGGTTTTTCAAAAAAGAAAGATGTTGATATGTCACGTTATGCATCCCAAGAGCGACACATGTAAGATACTATTGTATTGAGATGTGTCACATAGGATGATAACACATGTTAGATAACTACTGTAGTGATGACATACTGCCTTCATGTATAACCATGTGACTTCATACAAAAAGGTGATTATTTGTACTTAAAATGTGACACTATCTTATTAATTGCAAAATCATCAATAACTAAAGGCTTTAATTTAAAGGGCACCTTTCATCTTTATAAAAAACTTTTCAATTTTATACATTACAAAAAAAGAATATATAGGGGTAAAATGAGAAATTAAAAAAAAAATTGTAAGATTAAAATATTATTTGTTTACATCACTAACTTTTCCATGGTTAAATGGTTCAGAAATAATAAAATTCAACATGTTTAACCAACAACCCAAATCATCACTTAACCAAAGGGATATAAATGTTACAGATGACAAAAGCTGGGGAAGGTTCAGTGTTAATTCAAAACTGTGAGAGGAGGTATCCATAATTTGACCAAACATCAAGAGAGCTTTGTCTAATTTTTCCAAAAAAACAAAAAAACGGATAATTTGGTCATTATTATGAAGATAAAGAAGATTTGGGTAATTTCAGTCATCCCATAAATATCTTATCCTGTAGGATCTTGACTTTGCTTTAACTTCAAAACAACAACAATGGCTTCTCCGACCAAACCCAATTCCTCTTCTCTTATTCTTGTCCTCATCCTCATCTTCACTACCTCTCTCTGCTTCTCCTCCGTAAGATCGAAATCGACGGACCCAACCCCAGCTCCATGGCCACCACAATTCCACTCCATCCTAGCCATGAACTACACCGGAATTCTGCAGATCGTCGATCTCTGGTACGACTGGCCCAATGGCCGGAACTTCAACATTATTCAACACCAGCTAGGCAAACTTCTTTACGATCTCGAATGGAACAACGGAACCTCCTTCTTCTACACCTTGGACTCCAACAAGGAGTGCAAGACGATCCAAGTCGAAGTGGGTATTCTTCGTCCTAATTGGCTGGAAGGCTCGAATTACCTGGGACAGAGACACGTAGATGGGTTTCTGTGCAATGTGTGGGAGAAGGTGGACTTCATTTGGTACTATGAGGACGTCGTCACTAAGAGACCTGTTCATTGGGTCTTCTACACAGGTGAATTCCAGATTGGTTTCTTTCTTTTGAGTTTTGATCAAGGTTTTAAATGTTCATATCGTCAATACATTTTTTCAAATTTCATGGTATTTTACCGTGCGGAATATAGGTTTCTTTCTTTTGAGTTTTGAGTTTTGATCAAGGCTTTAAATTTCGATATCGTCACTATCAGATTTTTTCTGGTGAAATTTCATAGAATTTCATCAATATTTTGCCGTCCGTCCTGGTTGGAGATATTGGGAAAATATTTCGATTATAATTCATCATATTTCTCCAAAATTTCGCTATATTTCGTCAAAATGTGTGAAAAGAGAGAATTCAGCAATTTCTCCTACATTTCGTCACACAGCTTTCTGATTTTGTGTTTTTTTTTCTGCAAATGAAATTCCACAGGAAGGGAAGCTCATGTGATGACATTTGAGGTGGGAGCAGTGCTTGAGGATGCAAAATGGCAAGCTCCTGTATACTGTTTCCAGAAGAAGGAAGATAAGAAGAGCTCAAATCCAGAGTATTTAGATATTGAAGGTTTTCAGGATGGTTTAAAAGGAGTTTTGAAGGGTTCAATGGAAATTTGAGTGTAATTGTGGTATAAATATAGCCATCTATCCTTGTCTTTTTACATATCACTCTCAATCATCTTATTAGAAATAAAATGGATCCTCTGTAAATGGATTTACTTCTCTGTTGTTTCTATAGTATTCTCAACTATCTTTGTTTCTTTTGATCAGCTCTAAGTGAAGAATATCCTATTCCAATCAATCATATGTTTCCTTCCAATGACTTGAACCAGAATAGCTTTTCAGCATCTTAGTTTACAACTTGAGAAAATCATGCCATAAATAATTAAACAAATCCTTTCAATATCATCAATCATCTTAATAGAGAGAACAAGATGGGAGTTCATCACCTTCCAAAAAGGAAAAAAAAAAAAAAAGATGGTAGTTCATTATATAACTTGAGAAAAACATGCCATAAATAATTAACAAATCCTTCCAATATAATCAATCATCTTAATAGAGAGAACAAGATGGGAGTTCATCACCTTCCCAAAAGAAGAAGAAAAAAAGATGGGAGTTCATTATAAACATTACCTGAAACTGTTCAACTAAAGAAAGATGGAAAGAAGTAATCAAAGGGCGGCCATCGATGTACTTGAGATGCCAATCTTGATTCGCGCATACATTGCCTGTAGATGAATTTCAAGGGATTAGAATTTCACACCCTTGAATAAACTAGTCACACTGAATGTGTGTTGCACTTGCTAATTCTGTGTTTATAGAATTGAATCAACCCAAATATAATATTCACATTTTTAAAGAACAGGGGATAAAAATATAAATCATTATCACTATGACACTGTGTCTAAATATCTTTGTTAATTTATATGAACATTATATGCTTATAAGTAATTTCCATGAATGGTCTAGTTTCATTCTAAACAAAGTAAATTGCTCTCATTGTTTCTACAAGAAAAAAAAAAGAGAGAGAAGAAATCCCACCTTTGAAGATGCCATCAAGCATTAATAGAACCCTGTTTTGCCTTGAGCACAAGCTCCTCTGTGGTGGTGCCGATGATCTCATTGGCGCGTTTCAGACCTACGCAATAATATCTTCCAATAGTATCCTGTAGTCAGAAGAGAGACCAATTTTAAACTGATCTGACACATACGATGCAATCTTAAATTACACTCTTTGCTGTTACAATGAGGGGGAGATCACTAAAATTCATCAACAAGTACATAAAGCCCTACCCTTCCCCCAAAGGCACACACGCACACAGATAGCAACATGCGTACTCGCATCAAGGAAAAGTGCAATATTCCCTGCCTGCGGCAAACGCTCGATAGGTCCAACCCACAAAGCTCTAGGAACAATGTCAACGACTTAGACAATTGTATTCATCTAACTGTTGAAGTTTGTTTCCAATTTTTTTTAAATCATCTAAAGCAAAAAAGAAAAGGATAAAACTAGTAAATCCTGATCACATCATTGACTTACTTTTGACTAGAAGATCTCATAAATATGGTAATAAACTAGTAATCCCAACCATACTAGATTTCAATAACATTTATAACAAAATCAGGTTGTTATGACTGCACTTTAGATTGAAGAAAAAAGGAGCCAGCAATGCATATCTCACCCGAGAAACAATGCCTAACTTCTCTAATTTTTCGACTGCATCATCAACATCAAAATTACAAGTCTGATCAAACTCTTCTTTAATCAGTTCTTCACACTGAATGTCAATATCCTAAGCAAGAAACCATCATAAAAGTAAAAAGTCAGTAAAGCACCAGGCAATCCCAATTTGAATTTTCTACAGAATATGAATAAGTTAAAAAAGTAAATTATACAGAGTACGGGACTCATTCATACATGTCTTGTTGCTTTACCCTGTTCCATCAAAATAAAGAACGAAATGATCACCTCTTTCACCTGCACACTCAAAATTATGAGAAGTCATTGTTTAAACCAACGGTGAGGATTAGTGATCGACTTTCCCAGCTTTAAAACTTCGCTATATCAAGTCCGCTCGCATTCCAGGCAAGTCAAAAACTGAATTAACAGTGACGAATGTTGAAGTTGAAGTGTTACTTAATATGGTTACATTACTCTCCATAATGCCATAATTTACACAATCATGGCTCACTCAGATTTCTAATTTGGTACTTACTTCCTGTTGAATCACATCGTCACACAAGTGAAGAAGAGTGCCCCTCCCACTATCCAATTGTTTATCATACATGGACTGTGTAATTAGGTTCTGATATGTGGCCATGTTTTGCTGAAACCTACATGGTGGATGGAACAATCCCATGTTAGTGACAAGTAATCAAGCAGAAAAATCAAGACCTAAATGGAACAACTTTTAGTGATAGGAAATCAAGCAGAGAAATTGAACCTAGATGGAACAAAAATGTGAGAAACACAAGGTTCCTCATCTCAGTGTAAATCACGGTTTTAAATTTCGATTTCACCAGGGGTCCTGTCACCAAAAGATTGCCAAATATCACCGAAATGGGGAAATATCCCCCCCATATTTCGTGTCGACAGACTAGAAAATGGCGATATTTCGCCGGCAAGTCGCAGCATGACAGCGAAATTTAAAACCCTGGAATAAATATGTGTAACAGTACATTGGTGCACATGCAGGAGGCAAGACCCAGTATCCACTGGGTTTGACCAAGGACATGCTAAATCAGAGGTCACCCCCATCCAATGAATTACCATCTGTTCCATATCATTGAAGGCCAGGAAAGAATGGAACATAGTCCTAAAGGGTCTAGAAAATGAACTTTTCCAGTCATTCGATAAGTTATAATCTCCGTACAGGATGTGTGCATCTCACCTCCATATATGCTACACATGGTAATTGACAAGCTAGATTTAAGTAGAAAAGAGAAATAAATTCACAACAAGATCAACAACCACAAAAAGAAAGGAAAAAAAAGAAACAACTTAACGTGAAGTAGATCTTAGCACAGTAACCGATGACTCCAGAAAGAATGGCAATAATAACCCATACATCAGCTTTAGGCATTTCAAGTGAACCAACAAGTGCAACCTGAAAAGACAAAACATAGCAGGTGCACCACAGTTGAATGGAGGGAAATGAAAAATGGTAAAACCCATTAAACTTCATTGATATCAAATAACTAACCATCCCAATGACAGCAGAAACAAGGAGTTTCACCCAATCCATTGGGGTCAAACTTGGATTTTTCTTTTCTGGCTGTTAAAAAAAAAGCTCCACCATCAGGTCCTTAATTAAGGCAAACTGTAACCCATAGAAGTACGGAAAGATGAGCATATCTAAAAGAAAGAGAACAGAGCAATTAGAAGACTGACCAAAACTATTTCCATATCAGCCATAGGAATGTTTCTAAAATGTTTAACAGATATTCCACGTTCATTGCTGGTTTTGGTACTTGCTTGCCTGCAGAGTCAGACACCAATGGAATTCATAGATGTACTGTTGTTAATGATCAAAATGATTACCAAGCAATCAGAAAATATTCAGAATACACACACACACACACACACACACACATGCATATATACACATATGACCTGGTGATCATATCGGCTCAGTCTATAAATTATTTATAATTTTTGTGTCACGAAACCAAAGGACAACAGTTTCTTTATATCAAGAATCCAAAAGACAGAGAAATGGAACAATTTTCCAGATAACCTTTCACCATTAATTGTGGTAAGGTCCACTTCCGTAAATAAAAAATAAAAATTATGGAAAAGGATTGAGAAAAGAAACTCTGTTTTAATTCAAAATTTCAAAGCATATAGTTGAAGACACAATAAGACAGAAGAATCAGTACCTGTAAACAACAATCATCCTATCAAAGGTTGGTTCTTGTATTGTAATCTTGCTAAGCAGATTGCGCATGCTGCAGGGGTAGGAAAAAAAATTTGAATGTCAGGGAACCCCTGTTTCAATCTTAACACTCACATAATCCCATTTGTTGGTATTAATAAAATATGTCCCAGTCTGTCGTAACAAAAAATTGGATAACACATCAAATGTCTGGAGATTCAAGATGAATAACACTGTATGGTATGCCTCAGTGTGATTGCATGTACGCATATTTTATTTATATGCGATACAGAAGAGTGATATCTTCAGTCAAGCTCTAAAAAAGGAACAAAATGTGGTTTAACAAGATAATCCAAATCATGGTTTCACTTGGTAGTTGGTGAACATACCCAAAGTAACCCAACCGAACAATCCTGACTATCTACACGAATGACTACCTTAAGAATTTTGTGTAACCCAACTGAACAATCATGACTATCCACAAGATTGACTACCTTCAAATTTTGGATCATAAAGTCCGCTACCTATGATCCAGGGGAATCACAATGTTGGGCCCATCATTTGGATTGCTAGATTGGCAGGCATCCAGTGTTGCATGTGCATATATACATATTATATACTCATACTATAACAGATTTATGTACCAACACTGATATCTTAATCCTAGAGAATCCAGTTGGAATATGTATTAGAACAGCATCAGCAATTCAAACTTCAAAAATTGAGAAGACATTTGAGACCTTAATTCCAAATTCTCTATTCGAGTCCGTTCGATATATAAATCATCTTGTTCCGCCTCAGTACTTATGTCATCAGTTTTCTTTGGATCTTTCTTCTGGCGTACACTACGCTTTCTGGAAAAGATACGCTGCAGTCTGCAAACACCATCACCCACCAAAAGGGAAAAGAATAGGCAATTTAACTTTAAAATGAAGCCATATCATTTTTTTTTTTTTTAAATTGTCATGGAATTTAATGGAAGCTGGTAGAAAATATCAGAAATAATTTAGCTGCTTAACTAAATCTCTCGAGTAAATTCACAAATTGAGATTGGAAAGTTACATAAATAAAAAGGTATTGCTTTATTGTTTTATTTATTTAATGAAGTGGTAGGGAGTCTAACCTGAATCCCCACACGGTCAAAGAAGTGTTGACAAAAGGAATAGGAGAGGGGGAGATTATGCTTTTAGTGAAGCCTTTTGCTCAATTGACAGAATTTTGTTTCCCAAATTAATCACAAACTTGATCTTAACAACCATGAAAAGAAAAAAGAAAAAGATCCCACAATTCTAGTTACAACTTACATACGTAATTAGCATATTCAGATATAATCTTTCAACTCCTAAATAATCTTAAAAACTAATGTTTTTATTCCTAAATTTTGTGATTGACAGAAATCGGATGATATTAGAACATTCTATTCACCTTGTCATTTATAATAATGACCTTCCAAGAAATGTAGATGCAATAATAATAGGAGAACAATCAATTTTTTTTTTGTCACAAAGCATGAAATCACTTGCCTGGTTACTCTGAGAAACCACGCCCATATACGTGAAATAATCATGTCCACTTTCTCCATGAAAAAGTAATCAGTTGTGCGATCTATTCCAATACCCCGTCGGAAGATTACGTACTTGCATGCACACATGCAGATTAGTCTTAGCTTTTGAAATAGAGAGAGAGAGAGAGAGAGAGAGAGAGAGAGAGAGTACATCAATAACATCTTTAGGCAGACCAAAGAACTAATATATATATATAATGGGGACTTTCATCAACATTCGGAAATTTGTTGCATTGTATTGGCCAATGCTGAATTTCTATCCTTTCCAAAAGAAAAAATGCTGAATTTCTATGGTTCAAATATTCCAATCATAAAGATGACCAGTTCCCAGATAATTCTCCTTTTTTCCATTTTTCATGCGATTTATATGTTGATTCATTAATACTAACGGACAAACCTTTGCATCCAAGAAGTTTGAATGAAATAATTGATGCAGTATGTTGTAGCAGCAAAACTTACACAATTAGAGAGAGAGTTTATATATTAACTAAAACTAGAGCTAAAACAGTACATACACAAATAAAGAAATAAAGGAAAAAGAGGAAAAGAGAAAAAGGGGTTGTGTGGGCCTTACGGCCCACTCGCCCACACTAACACTCCCCCTCAAGCTGGAGCATATATATTATTGATGCCCAGCTTGTTACAAATGTACCCAATTCTATTCCCAGTCAACGACTTGGTAAGCACATCCGCCAATTACTCCACGGTTCTCACATGCTGTAACGAGATTTCTCCACCTTGTAGTTTCTCTCGTACAAAATGACAGTCAACCTCAATGTGCTTCGTCCTCTAGTGAAAAAACGGATTAGACGCAATATAAATAGCAGTTTGGTTATCACACCATAACTTTGACGGACTAGAAGGAGGATATCCAAGCTCACTAAGAAGCTGTCTCAGATAGATCATCTCGCTCGCAGCATGGGCCATAGCCCGATACTCAGACTCTGCACTCGATCGGGCTATCACTCGTTGTTTCTTACTCTTCCAAGATACCAGATTCCCCTCTACAAGTATACAATACCCAATAGTAGACTTCCGATCACTAAGAGATCCTACCCAATCTGCATTTGAGAACCCCTTAATGTTCATATGACCATGGTTACCATACAATAAAAAGCGACTTTGAGTGCCCTTAATGTACTGTAGAATATGCAAAAGTGCATCCCAATAAGGAACTCGCAGGGCTGCCATGAACTGATTCGTCACACTAACAGGGAATGCAATATCTAGACAGGTAACAGCAAGATAATTCAGCTTCCCAACCAGGCGTCTATATCTCTCAGGATCATCAAGCAACTCTCATTCGTCTGGTGACAACTTCACTCCAGGAACCATCGGCACATCCAATGGTTTGGAATCAATCATCCTTGTATCACGCGGCAAGTCTAAAGCATACTTCCTCTGTGTCAAAGAAATCCCATGCCGACTTCTGGTAACTTCCACACCCAAAAAATATCTCAAAGGACCCAAATCCTTGGTCTGTAACTGACTCGGTAGAAAAGCTTTCAATGATGATATACCTGAGATATCACTCCCTGTGATGACAATGTCATCTACATAAACCACCAAAAGAAGACTACCTGCATCTGACTAGCAAAAAAATACCGAGTGATCCTTGGAGTTTCTTTGAAGCCCAAACATTAATACAACTTTCGTAAATCTTCCAAACCAAGCCCGAGGTAACTGCTTCAAACCGTATAGGGACCTTTTCAACTTACACACTAGATGAGACTCCCCCTGAGCAACAAAACTAGGCGGTTGCTCCAAATATACCTCATCCTGTAGATCAACATTGAGAAAAGCATTCTTTACATCCAGCTGATATAAAGACCAACCATAGGACGTTGCAAGAGAGATAATAAGGCGGATAGAGGCCAAATTTGCAACCAGGGAAAAAGTATATGTATAATCAACTCCATACATCTGAGCATATCCCTTGGCAACCAGTCGAGCCTTGAGAAGAGCAACAGAGCCATCAGGATTCATCTTAACTACATACACCCACTTACATCCAATAGATTTCTTACCAGGAGGCAAGGTCACTAAGTCCCATGTCTGATTTGCCTCTAGAGCTGTCATCTCATCTACCATAGCTGTTGTCCACCTAGGAGAAGACAATGCCTCAAATAAAGACATAGGTACCGAAACAGCATCCAAACTGGAAATGAATGCCTGTAGAGTAGGAGATAATCCTGCATATGAAACTGTGGCTG
>JAUPMG010000017.1:17744555-17757558 GCA_031762675.1 Pachysandra terminalis | reverse complement strand
TCAGTAATCTGCCTCCCCTTAACAAAAGCACTCTGATGTTGTGAGACCAACACTGACATCACATCTCTCAGCCTGATTGAAAGTACTTTCGCAATAATCTTGTACAAGCTAGTGGTTAAACTGATGGGCCTAAAATCCTTTATATCCTCCTCCCCGATTTTCTTTGGGATAAGCTCCAGAAAAGTAGCATTTGTGATCTTGTGCATGATCCCACTATTGAATAACTATATTACATATATCCATATATACACACAGTCACACACACAGATAATATTATATTTTTGGATCCCAGTTTAGTTTTTTTTTTTTAATGATCTTTTTTCACTGATTAGAAAAAAGATCTCACCACACATGGACCTTAACTAAATCAGTTGGAAAACTGGAATCCAAGCATCAATTAAAGATAGGTAAATGGTTTCTAGAGGCTAGAGCATTATGCTGAGATTTTTAGATTTGCTAGGATGCAAGTGATTAATGGTGGTTACACATTCGATTATAATTTTGGAGAACTTGTTCAATATGGACCATAAATTTGCCCTCAAACGAAGTGAAACTATTGTGATTATATATTCCTTCAAAAAGATACATCTTATCTTTGTTCTTTTCCTTTTTTGGTAATTAATTCTTTTGTTTAGTCCTTAATCATAACCTTTGTGAAGATAGGACTCAAACCCAGGTCCATGATACATCTAGACACTGTCGTTTGAGAAAATTAATTTGAATATTGTGTATGGTGTCAGTAAATGATGCAAAAGAGATTGAAAAAAGAAAGCAAAGCATCAACAGATGCGGTTAAAAGGGTCCCCCATCCCACATCTTCTTTTGTGTTATCCCAATGGCATATCAGCCATTAATTTTTAAATTGGCTAGGATGTGAATGATTATTGTTGGTTATACGTTCAAATATAATTTTCCAAGCATCCTTGCAATTTGAAAGTATGACAATATCACAACTTTGACTATAAATGCCTTCAAATCAAAGTTGAATTATTGTGATTGTATTTCCTTATTTTAAGTGGCTTCTTTTGTTTCCATGGAGGCAAACCATGGCAATTTCCGTCTCTTCATTCGCTTACAATATTTGAGGTTAATATTCTACTTGGTTTCGTCTATGCAGTATAGTGCAGCGTTTCATAGACTCGAAGGGCGCTCAGTTATGTCACCAATGCAGGGGACCAGTTCTTTGGCATCATCTGGGTTGGGAACTGCATTGCCTGACAGTTCCTTGAATGATACATACAACTCTGTCCCCAGATCACTACCTTATGATGCTGACCAAAGGTATTCCCGCCTACAGCGTGATGGATTGGTTTCAAGGCGTGAGAAGTCCATGACCCATTTCCAGGAAGAGTCACAGCCACTTAGAAGAAGCAGTAGTAGCTCCAGTGTAGAACCACTGGGTATGGGGAAGAAATGGAATGGATCTGATTCTGAGGAAGGGTGTAAAATTGGCCATTCAGAGTCCTCAGAGAAGATTTTATCCGCAAAAGCCTCACATGGACTAACATATGTCCAGCCATCTTCTGAGGATGAAGATGTCTGCCCTACGTGTCTTGACGGTAATTTCACTTGTTGAATGTTATTATTGGCTGTTTCCCAGGCAATAAGCCAATCATAGGATTTGATTTTGTTGGTAGATTTATTATTACTTTTTGTTTCTTATGTTTTTCTAACAGTTCTGTGTAAGCTGTATGCAACAATTCTAAAGTTAGATAGCTTGTTCTGATAACATGATTTAATTTTTTCTTAAAGGATTCTACCTTTTTTTTTTTTGTTGCAGAATATACACCAGAAAATCCTAAAATTATCACACGGTGCTCTCACCATTTTCATCTCGGTTGTATATATGAGTGGATGGAAAGAAGTGAAAGTTGTCCACTTTGTGGCAAGGTAACCTATTTTAAACTTTGCATGGAAAGCTAATTTTGAAAAAAGAAGTCTGAAACTCCTTCATTTTAAAACAGTAGTTTAGCTTGTATTGATTCCTTCCATATTGTTAGTTAAAAATGTGTGTAACCCAAAACTTGCTAATGCAACTACCATTCCATTTCCTTTTGGGTAAAATTATTTTACCCTAACATTTTGACCAAGTCTATTTAACAAACTCTTTCATTTAAAGTTACCGGTAACGATACTTCAAATACTGTTTCTCCCCTTTGTTCTCATCCTTGGCTAACTCCAGCATCATTCTATGGACTCTCATGGTTGATTTGATTATCCTCCTTGGCTTAATCTCAATCCGTGGAATCATCTTCATCCTGGTCATCTTCCTTTTCGGTCTCATCTTCATTTACCATCTCCTTCTCTACCTTTCAGCTTTTCTATGTAAAGTTTTTTTTTTTTTGGTTTAGCTTTACTCTAGATTCTACAACCTTATGCCAGGCTTCACCACACTTGAAAGACCCCTGATGAATACAATCCTGTGCTTTAAGGGTTTGTTTAAAATAATGTTGAGAAAAACTACGGCAAACTTCCCCATGGAATTGGTGAAATCCATTTTGACAGATTCTCACACCAACTTGAGCATTTCCCTAGAATGGGCTCCAGCAGCCTTGGCAACTCACCCATAGTTACCTTGTTTAGGAATTAAGATGCCTTTTAAGGATTCAAATTCAATCTCCATTTCTTGAGGGACAAAATTTCTCCCTATTAGACTAAGGATGATCATTCCATGTACCTTGAATCAGTTCCCAAACCAATAAATTCAGCCTCACCTATGATCTGGTGCTATGCTGTATTTCTGAATTATTACCTTAAGAGGAACCGAACGTCACACCACAGTTCTTAATCACGTAGTAACTTCGTGACTTAAGACTAGGCACGTGACTCTGCCTCTAATGAGGGCAGCATTTTCCTTTAAAATGTCACAATTTCAAACCCGCAAAGTCATTTCCCTATGCATATCATTGATTCATCATTTTAAATGGTCATCCCTACTAAAACCAACTAACTTAAAAGCGTTTCGAACATCATGTATACACTATAGCTGTCCTGACATTACTCAATTTCAAACCCGAAGTTTTTTGCACAATAAATTTTATACTTGCCAGTTTAAAATGTTATGACTACTGTATATCTGAGATTGGCTATATAACTCTGTTGTTTTCTTCCCCCTTCTTTTCTTTTTTCAGAACACAGCGCAGGTATTCCCCCCTCCTCCCTCTTTTTTTTTTTTCCTCTTCAGACCATATAACTGTTATCTTATATAAATGCTTAATTGTATATCAGCTTAGGCTGCGTTTGCCCGGCTTCTATAAGTACTTATTGCAGCTTATAGCTTATATAAGCACTTTTTAAAATTAAATATGTGTTTGGTAGTTCTTATGGGCAAGTGCTTACCCATAAGCAGTAGAGGAAGGCTACCCATAAGAAGAAGCTGCTGAGAGCAGCTTCTCCCAAGCTCTTATGTGAAACTATTTCACAACTTCAGTAATATTTTTAAAATACCTATTTTACCTCTAAACTTTCATAAGCACTTAAATAAATGTTATTTCTAAACTTTAATAATATTTTTATAATACCTATTTTACTCCTAAACTTTCATAAGCGCTTAAATAAACCTATTTACCAAACGCTATTTTCTTCAAATAAGCAGTTTATTGTTGCTGTGGATAAGTGCTTCCATTGAGCAGCTTATCCAATGAGTGCTTATCCATAAGCACAAGCCGGGCCAAACTCAGTCTTAGTTGTAGGTTTCGTGCATATAGTTGAAAGTATTCATGCAAAGATTCTTCTTTCTTCCTCCTTTTCTTGTTTTTAGTTTCTGCTGTGATGATAATTCAAAATTTTAATGGTTAAGTGATGGTCTTTCACTTGAACTACTCAAGTTGTTTGTACTAATGGACTTTCAGGAGATGGAATTCTGTGAAAGCCCCTGAGAAGAATTTTGTTTCAAAGCAAGAGTGATTGATATCATTGCTATGAAGAAGAGACTGTAAATAAAACTTTCCAAAGCTTGTGTCAAATAAGATTGTAAAGGAGGAAAGCAATGTTCTTTGATTGCCACTATATGTTTGTAAGTAAATCCTTCCTTTTGAATGTGGAATGTTTATCTTGCTTTTTGTATAGGAAAAACACTCTTCAGGATTGAATCATGTTACCTGCTTATTGTTTCTTTCGTCGTTCGAGTAATGATCTTGGTCATGATCAATTATGAAATGTATCTTATTATTGTGCCTTGAATATATACGCAAGTAGTCTTAAAACACTTCTCTTGTTGTATTATTGTGAAATGGGGATATTGATTTGAAGAGGAAAGTTATGTTATGTTATTTTTATTGGTCTTGCTTGTCTTTTATTTCTTCGCAATATTCTTACTAAATTTTTTCTTGAATCCATGGAATCAGATGAAGAGAAAATTTAGGTATCAAAGCAGTGTCTAAATCAATTTTCTATTTCAAGAGGCAGACCCATAACTTGGGTTATCACACATAGGGGTGCAACTTGGGTCGGACTAACCTGAACCCAAACCAAACCAACCCGACTTTGGGTTGGTTTTACAACACTTTGGATCAGTTTTGGGTTGAAAAGAGCCAATCCAAATTAATTTGATTCAGTTTTGGGTAACCCGACCCAACCCAAAATCCAAACCTAATTAACCTAATATATATAATAGAAGTATGTAAATTTTATAATTTTACACCCCTTTAAATCTAACCCCTAGTTGAGTAAGTTAGATTTTATTTTATAAGTACTCGTCATGGGCACCAGCTTTGCACGTGCCTGTTTTTAGATCAAATTACTGATGAATTGGCAAAGGTCATCTCCAAGATTTGGTTATGTAAGTTATTATTTGTCGCAAACACGTCATGTGAAGAAAATATCATCCTCTAATCAACTTGATGGGCTGTAACTTTCTTATGTGGTTAATCTCCAAATCAATAAAATCCTAAATACAAATAAAACATTCCAAACGTGCAGGACTTCATAATATTGTCAATGTAAATAGAAGGAAACAAATGTTAAGCTTTTATTTTTTTTTTGTTCTATGTTTAAACACAAGATAACTTAATCATGGTGTTGATGTAAACAAAATAAAAAGAAACATCAAACTTTATTTTTACTTTAATTTTTTTTTATATATATAGTATGCTAATTTATGAAGTGAAAAAATGGGCACTTTTAACTCAATGGTAGAGTAACACCATCGTTAGGGATAATTCATCGGTTCAAATCCAATTGTCCCACTAACAACACGTAGAGAAGAGATATCCGAAAAAATTTGCAGCTGGTGTCTCATGAAGCATCAAGTCTGGGATTCGATTCTAAGGGGGGCCGTTTCACTTGGAGCCACTGGAGGCTTACCCGGTTGTTAACTTCAGGGCATCGGGGATTAGTCATGGTGCACACAAACTGGTCTGGACACCCCGGGTCCCAAAAAAAAAATCGACATTCTTCTCACCCCCAAAAAGATCTCACAAATAGGCTACTCATAGTGAGTCCCACCTGCCAATTCGCATGTGCACTGTGTTGACGACAGATAATAGTTCATAGTCATTTAGACCTTAGATCACTGAAAATTAATTTTTTATCCAGACACGGTATTTGGTATGTACCTCGACACTACCTTAAAATCAAGAAATATTTGTTTTGTGAATGTAGGTCCCACTAGTTTCACATACATGTTATTAAAATGTCCTATAATGAATGATGTGCTAGTACATAATTGTAAATCCTATGAATTTTTGCTATGGTAAATATAATTAGTGAAAGATAATTTTGTCCTAAAATTAATTGAGTTTTTAATATTTTAAATATAACTTTTAAGACAGAGTCAAAATAGTAAAAATTAACATGCTCTATTAAAGTTGTTTATCGGCTGCATTTATCGAGAATGTTAAGGGTGCAAGTGGTATTAACCCTTAACCCTAATATCTAATACATAAGTGTATTATCAAACAACATATAGGTTATAGATTATCTAGAATGTTAGGGGTGTAAGTGGTATTGGTGATCAAGCGGGCTAATTAAATCCCACTAGACACGTGACGCTATCTTAAAAGCGCGTGTAAACGTTTTTGGGTATAGCCGCATACACTGAATCATTCAATAGAACTGTAACGGCTGTACAACCGTCTTTCATGTGCGAGCTATTAACAACTGCTGTATGGTGATTTGACCGTTTGGTAAAAATGTGATATTTGAGCCAGCTCAAAGATATCTGACCGTCCTTATCACCAAAGAGGAAGGCTTCTTGGAGAAGCAACCTTTTTGAATTCTAGCTTGTAAGGGAACGCCACGTGTCCCAAACTCAACAAACACACACTCACATCCTTTTTGAAATATTTAAAAGGATGAGGACTTGTGTTCCTACAGCACACTGCCCTCTCAACACTCGAAGGAATGAGGATTTCTCTCTTCCTTTCGAAGAACCTTATTTCACTCGAAGGAAAAATACGGGGGTATGCTATCTTTAATAGAGTTCTCAAATATGTGAATCTTTAAATAAAACCTCGAAGTCACATCTACTAACTCTCTAGAACAGACTTCAAGTGATTTTACTACATACCTTTACATTTTAAAGGTATTCTGCTTAAAGAAAGATCCTCGAGGGAAGACAATCGAAGGAATTTTTTGTACCTTCTAACTCATAAGTCATTCTTGGATCATATCCATAAACTTTGAAGGACCGCTTGTTTGTCTTGAAAAGATCACTAAGCAGGTATATTTTCTTCTGCTAAGAAACTTCGAAGGACAAGTCCGAAGGACGTCCTCGAAGGACAAGTCCGAGTGACGACCTCGAAGGACAAATCCGAGGGACGAAGTCGAAGGACAATTCCGAAGGAAGACTTTGAAGGGTACCCACCTCTAGATGGTGAACTCAGGGGCCAACCACCTCCAGATGGTGAACTCGAAGGCTAACCACCTCCAGATGGTGAACTCGAAGGCTAACCACCTCCAAATGGTGAATTCGAAAGCCAACCACCTCCAGATGGTGAACTCGAAGGAAGTAATATTTTCTCCTGCTAAGTGAATTCGAAAAAGGAATATTTCTTCCTCCAAATGCGAATTTGAGGCTAATCACCCTGAGATGATCAATTCGTCAAAGGGCATGTCAACCTCAAAAAGACTAAGGATTCCGTCCTCGAAAGACATAGATTTGGGTTTACTCCCTCGAATGCACTCTTTTATGCATTCAAATTACAAAATAGGACTCAAAGTCACTCTTGTTCATTTTTATGAATTGACTTCGAGTTATACATTAGATGTATTTCACTTCTAGAAGCAAATCCTCAGTGGAAGAGCTTTAGAAGTAGAATTCACGCCATCTCCTGAAGATAGGTTTCCTATGAACTTTGAGAACGTCCTCTCACTTCACTTTAAAGGAACTCACAAGGAAACATATTTACTTCTGACGTCATAGAAAACACTAGAATTGGTTACTGTAGTTATGAATCTTAAAGGATTTAAAGATAAGCTCTTTTTTTACAGGAACTATTGATCATGAAAACGAGTTCCCTTATGAGAAACTCAACTTCGAGTTTTCTATAAGGGTAATTTGAGAATACATTGATCACCTTGTAAGTATACAATTACTCTTGATTTCCTTCGAAGGAAGATAGCCGTCAAAAGGAGTTCCTTCGAAATATGCGAATTCAAAAATGTATTTATGACATTGAAGTGACTTCTTAAAGTTGATGGAGACAGATTTCTCAGAATGGACAGCACGTGATAAAACCCTAGCTATTTATAATATCTGTTGTATAACTTATCTAAATGGGGTTTTGTCTTATCTGGAATGGCGGCAAGAATGGTAACGTTGCTTTAAGATCTTTTGCATATAACACATGTCATTCAATATGTGTTCCTCAAGGCCTGAAGCAACCTATTACAGAGCAAGTTTTGAAGATTCAAATGACTCATCCCTCTCTCTGGAAATAACTTAGGCATGTTGAGAAACACATGACATTTGTGATATGTTTTATGCATGAGGATATTTATAAACTCCTTTGTGGACACTTCACTGAGTGACATTTGTCTTTTTTGGAGAGGTTGACTCCCCTATAAATAGCAGAATATATTCTCTATTAAGACCAGGGCTGAAAGTAAATCCTAAAACTTTAATAGGTAAAAGACAACAGTGAGTTAAGGTTTTGAGAGAGAAAAGGGGATAGTCAATCATTCAAATCCTTGAGGTTATTCTTGCTTTGAGATATGCATTCTAACTGATCTTTCAGTTATTGCAAGATTCTCCTTCCCATTGTTTTTTCTCTTTGTCTTCTTCTTCGCAGGTAACGTTTGAGAAGGAACGCTCTTGGCAGAACGGCTGCGCGACAGTTTAGGCTGTCTTGAGACAGGCTTTCCCTACCTATTTCTTTGGAAGACTGGTTGTATTAGTTCATCTATATTAGCTATAAAGTTTATTCTAATATATTTGGTATTTTACAAACCCATCATCACCAGTATTAACTCTAATATCTAATACATAAGAAATTTGTCAATGGTATAATCGGGAATGGATTATACACAAGTAGTCACACATGTTAGAGACGAAAATGTCTCTTTTATTAAGGGTACATAAGAAATTTGTCAAATTTTTAAGGGGTATAATGATTACTTTTAAAATTAAAATGAAGTTGTTACGTGACCATTTATGCGTTGTTTAACAAACACGCGCCCAATGAAATGGTATTAAGGGATTTTAGATAATGTAAAGGGTGATATGGTCTAATAATATCAGCACATAGGGCTAAAAAAGGAATAAATTAGAGATGAAAGAATTAGAGATGAAAGTGTCTTTTATATAAGGATATAGATATGGATTTGCACGTTGACTCAAGCTCTCTGATTGAGTCAACCAGAATTAACCGCATCTAAATCAACCCGAAATTACAGTTTGGGTTGGGCTGAGTTTAGGGTTTACAAAATAAAATCGATTTGGTATTTGGATTTCATAATTCGGGTTTCAAATCGGGTTGGATTTGGATTGAATTGCAAGGAAGCTGGTTTGTGGTTGGGCTGAGGAACCGAGTTGCACCCCTAGTCACACACTATATTATAGAGCAAACCGGACCACTCTCAAGCATCCTTTTGGTATCAATCCATCCCAATTCATTGAACTCGTTCTTACGTTTTAATTGACCAAGCAGAATGGCTACATTGGCTAGACCAGAACCTTAAAGAACATCCTATTAAGATGTAGGCTACGTTAGGCGCGGCTTCTATAAGTATTTATTGCAGCTTATACCTTATATAAGCACTTTTTAAAATTAATTATGTGTTTGGTAGCGCTTATGGGTAAGTGGGTAAGTGCTTACCCATAAGCAGTAGAGGAAGGCTCTACTCATAAGAAGCTGCTCTGCTGAGAACAGCTTCTTCTCCCAAGCTCTTATGCATTAAGCTATTTCACAACTTTAAGTAATATTTTTAAAATGCCTATTTTACCCCTAAACTTTCATAAGCCCTTAAATAAATGTTATTTCTAAACTTTAATAATATTTTTATAATACCTATTTTAACCCTAAACTTTCATAAGCACTAAAATAAATGTATTTACCAAACGCCATTTTTTTCAAATAACAGTTTATTGTTGCTGTAGATAAGTGCTCCCATTGAGCAACTTATCCAACGAGTGCTTATCCATATGCACAAGCCGGGACAAACACAGCCGTAGCAACAGTTTATGCCGATGGTATCTATCAGCAGTGATTGATAAGTAACAAAGAAATTACAATGAATAAGCAATACATTGACCACAACTTTGAGAAAAAACAATAACTTACAGAACAAGAAGGAAAAAAAGAGGAAGCAGTGTAGTGTTAACAAGATAGCTTACATACAAATACTTAAAACTAGCTTTGCTTCAATTCCATATTTTTTTTTATCTAGTTACTTTCTGTTGGGGTGAATTTTTTTTCTGTTCCAACATGTTCCCCCATCACTACCCCCTTCTCCACTCTGTATTTGTACCTCTTAGCTGAATATAGAAAAGCACAGAAATTGATCACACTCAAAACTGTTAGAACCCAGTACAAGTAATCAAATCTACCAGTATTTACGTTCTGGGACAGCCAAGATACCTTCCCTTCCTTTGGATTCCCTGTCACGGATTTGATGATGCTGTTCAGTATAGAGGCTGCAAAGCAACCTAATCCCCCGGCTAAGGCCGCGTAAGCAGATCCTATACTTCTCATGGCATCAGGAGCCTCCTGATAGAGGAATTCTATAAGACCCACAAGGCAAAAGACTTCAGCTATTCCAATGAGGCAGTACTGGATCAGCAACCAGTATGCACTTAAATTAGGCATGGCAGTTAGGAAACTAGCCTCATAGTCGTTTTTAATTGCATAGTTTCTTCTGTACCTCTCAAAAATCCCTGACCATGCCACTGATAGTATTGAAACTGCCAAACCAATGCCTATTCTCTGAAGCTGAGACGCACCGTGAGGGTGACCGGTGATACGTCGAGATATCGGGACAAATGTGGAGTAGTACACAGACAGGAAAAGAAAGATGCTGAGAGCAGGAAACACAGGCATACATGTTACAGGGACTTTTAGGCGCCCGATGTGGGTGTTCAAGGTATATGCCTGCTGGACTGATAGCGTCAAAAACTCTGTTAAGACCACACTAAGCATTATCGAGCATGCTGTTATCGGTATAAGTTTCACTAGTATCTTCACCTCTTCTACTTGGGTCACAGTGCAAAGCCTCCAAGGACTTGGATCAGCACTGTCTTCTTTCAGTTGCAGAGCTGCCTTGTCCAAACACCTATATTCCAAAAACAAAATGAAATCACGGATTGTTAATTTATTATGATATTTTTCATACTTTTTCTTTGTTTTTAGCTAATGAATATTTTTGATATTTTTATTTTCATGATTAAATCACCCTTTCAAAATTCTATTAGATCTCTTTCTTCTTTATATGTGTTAAAAATCTCCAAAATATACTGAAATTCTAAAACAAAAAAAAGTCATATTTTAATAAGATAACTATTTTATATAATTTAGTAATAAAATAAAATGATTATCTCTAAAATTAGTCACTTTTATTTATACATATAATAAAAATATTATATAAGCTTATTTATAAAATATAAGCACAACAAAATAGTCTCGACCCAATATCCAAACATAAAAAAACAAAAAAAACAAAAAACAATATGAAACACCCAAAATAACGCCAATTATATATCTGCTAAATTGTCGAAATTACCTAAATAATAATTTTACGACTCTCCTTATTATCTTCAAAATTTCCTTATTCTTCAGCCTACAAATAATAGATCATAGATATACTACAAGTCCAAAAATCTTAACTTCTGTAATCAGAATTTTCAAACAAAAAAGAAAACCTTCTGATTTTCAGCTGAAAATTTCTCAACAACCAAACTTATTTTTAGCCTAGAAATCTTGAATATTAAAGAATCAAGAAACAATCTTTTGTGTGATTCAGTAAAAGAAGAGCTCACATACCTGAAATCATCTGAGTGGGCTATCTTTCCACTACCCTTAATGGCAGAGTGTTTGCCTGGAACCTCATATAGGCCTATTAATTCACTGCTAGAGAAAGATGCATTTCTCTTCCGGAAAGCGGCGATCAATACCTGTGCAACACGTGTCAAAGGACTGCCTCCTGGCAACCTGTGCCTGTATAAAGGTGTACCAATAAAGAAGAGTATATTTGATATGCCCATTGCTATGGCCAATGAACCAAAAGCAGATCCCCATCCAAGTTTGATTTGAATGTAGACCACAATTGTAAAAGCCACAATTGCCCCAGTGGTGACAGAAAGATAGAAGAAATTGAAAAATCTGTCCAAGTGGGACTTGTAATCTTTACTCCTTTCATCAAATTGGTCAGCTCCAAAAGAAGAAACACAGGGCCTAATACCTGCAGCTCCAAATCCTGTGACATAAAGTACTCCATAGAGGAACATCATCTGCCATGGTTTGGCTTGCTCACACTGGCCCAAGAGTAAAGAAAGTTGACCACACTTATTCTGATTTGGTATAAAAATACTCATTGAGGCACATAAGGTTATTCCTGTCAAGCCCTGCATCATCAAAGTCAAGAAAGTACATGCAGTCTTCATATGTGTACTTCCTGCTATTTTTTAGGGAACAAACATGTAATCATCATCAACTACGCTAAAGAGAACATATACAGAAAGTATCTTCAAGGGGAGCAACAATGGAACAATATCCAACATAAGGTTGACTTTGCATTTTGTGCTTTTTACCAAGAGAAGAAAAAATCAAATTACATAAAAATGTAGAAAATGCCATAATTAAAGAGGGATGGTAGGACATCCTGTAAGCTCTGCATCATCAAAGTCAAAAAAGTAGATGCAGTCTTCATGTGTAGTTCCTGCTGCTGCTTAAGCCATGAGACAATATGCAACGTAAGGTTGACTTTGCATTTTGAGCTTTTTACCAAGAGAAGAACAAATCATGTTACATGAAAAATTACAAAATGCCATAACTAAAGAGGGATGGTAGGACATCCCCTCAAAAGAGGGATGGGGCGTGTTTCCCCAATGGGGGAGTGGTCGAGTGACTATCAGCGAGATACCAAAAAAAAAAAAAAGAATGGCTGCAACGGCATCCGTCGAGGGCTGAGTTTTCAATAGTTCGTCATACATTATCACTCTAAAAAGAGCATAGAAGTAGATGGTATCAAATTACATGAAAAGGTAGAAAATGCCACAACTAAAGAGGGGTGGTAGGACATCCCTGAAAAGTGGGATGCGGTGGGGAGGGTCTGGGGTTCGAATCCGTGTTTCCCCATAGGGGGAGTGGTCGAGTGACCATCAGCGCAGAGATACCAAAAAAAAAAGGAATGGCTGCAACGACATCCGTCAAGGGTTGAGTTTTCAATAGTTCATCATAATAAAGAAAGCATTAAGGAACTTGTAACTTCTCCGTGTCTTCCCCTAGAATACTTCAAAACTTGAGGCAGGTCATGATTGAATGTTCCTCAGAATGACAAGCTGTTGTAAAATGTTTTCCCTTTCTATAAAATTTAGCATTCAGATGAATATATTAACCCCTAAACTAGC
>JAUPMG010000017.1:17725208-17744269 GCA_031762675.1 Pachysandra terminalis | reverse complement strand
CCCAGGAAAGTGTTAACTGCATTCGCTGAACTCGAAAAGGGTCGATGCATAACATAAAACATGAATGCCACCATATTAACTGAAAGCCCGAAATAAGCCATTCTCTCTGCCATCTCATTCCCTGCTCAAAACACACACACACACACACACCAAGATAAAAATTCAATTGCCAGATTCATAAATGTTTTACAAGTGAATAGACAAGAATTTCAGAATTCTATCAAAGATTATGCACACACACACAGAGGTTAGAATCCAATTCCCAGATTCATAAATGTTTTACAAGTGAATAGACAAGAATTTCAGAATTCTCTCAAATATTATGCACGCACACACACACACACACACACACACACACACACGCACACACGCACACGCACGCACGCACGCACGCACGCACGCACACACACACACACGCACGCACATAGATTAGAATCCAATTCCCAGATTCATAAATGTTTTACAAGTGAATAGAAAAGAATTTTAGTATTCTATCACACACACGCACACATACACCCAAGATTAGAATCCAATTGCCAGATTCATAAATGTTTTACAAGTGAACAGACAAGAACTTCAAAACTCTTATCAAAGATTAAGCTTACCAAAAATGAAGAAGGCAGCAATCCAACCACCCGTCTTTGATAGATCAGTAATGGGTTTCCCGCGGAGATTCACCGGAGTAGTTCCCCCTTCATAAGCACCACCAATGGCTGACCGTCTATCATCACTTTCTACAAAGTAAAGCCCCAGCTTCTTTCGCCGAAGAGATTCAGTATCCCCTCCCAAGCTTGCAGGTGTCTCAGGCAAATTTTCAGGCGACTTAATTTCTCTAGAGTCCATCCCTGACTAAAAACAACCCCAATATTATTTTTTTCAGAAATAAAACAATAGATTAACACTAAATCACCATAGATTCCTTGCAGAAAACCTACCCACCTTACTCAAAAACACAAAGATCCCCTACTCGAACACAGAAGCCTAAAATATCAAACGCAAATCATCTCCAAACGCCGCCAAAATGAAATATCTATATATATAATTCAGAACTTGGAGTAGAGTATTAATTTCCAATCCTAAATTGCTCAACAGGGTGAAAACACTGGAATTCACAGAACAACAAGGAATCTGATCACGACAAGTCCCATCAATCGGTGAAAAAAAAAAAATAAGGGAGAGGAAAACCCTTAGTCTGGTCGAAATCGTGCGAAATGAACTTATAAAGAGTCCTTGGGAAGGTTTAATTCGAAATCAAACCAAAGAAAAACGTCTCGATCGAGCAGGATTCAATCAGGTAGTTAGGATCCATGAATTTTCCTCGATAAAGAGACAATAAAGGAATCCAACCAACTTCAAACAAGACGATCAGATGCAATAAATTGAAGAAAAAGAAAGTAGATAAGAGAACTCCATTAATGCTTACCTGTAGAGGAGGTTCCTCAATGCTCATAAATCGCTATTGTATTACTATTGTTGAAAGCCACTCTCTCTGTCTGTGTGTATGTATGATGAGACCCTTTACTTTCTTGCGAGCTAGAACAGTCAATATGAACTCTCTTCGAAAGAGAGAGAAAAATGTCCCGATGATTCTTTGATACGACAACAATGCATTTAAATACATTCTGACAGTAGTGTTTAGCGCCGGAGCTTGAGTTGAATTGATAATGACCATTGATTTAAAATCCTTCCTAACTGAATTGGTTTCTTTCAACACTACTGCTTAACAATTAACAGACTCCTTAAGACTCTCCGACGACTGGACAACATAGATTAAGGAAGAACTGCTTGTGACGTGTAGATTTCAGTACAGTGGTTTTTTAACTTCCGGTAGGTGGAGAAGAGACATTGCAGTAGGTTTTTTTTTGTGGTCCTTCAATGTCCTGGAGTGATGATGCATGAAAATAAAAACCCTGCATTTTCGGGTCTAAATTTTTTTTTTTTTTTTTGGGTGTAGGTCTAAGGTTTTTTTTGCATAGGAAATGAGAGAGAAAGAGAGAACGCTTTGAATTATTAATAACGCGTTTTAACATAAAAACACTGCGATTATTATGAAATAGAAAATGAGAGGGTCACTCAAGGGAACTTAAAGGGATATGGATTCCCTGCAATAGAATATCATCATGGGGCGGAGGCGGGATCTTATGTGTTGGGATCTCGTGTGTTCGTCGTGTTTCGTAGAAACAAATTCTAAAAAGCAAAATAATATTTTTGCTCCCAAATGTGGACCCTACTATTAGATTTGTCTCTACAGCACACGACAAACACATGTGATAATAGGCTGAGATTGTTTTCAAATGATTAATTATTTTTTGCAAATTTCAATGCATGCATTTTTTGGATCGGATCTTCTCAAGTTACAATCACCTACTAGTTGATTTGAAACCAATTACAATATAATATGACATGTGGGATAGAATATCACGTAATTATTAATTATAAAATAATTTTGTCCTTATTTTTGTGATTAAAATTTTTAAATATATTTTAATTAAACTTTTATTTCATATGTTATATTCTGATTGGTTTCAAATCAACTAACAGGTGATTATAACTGGAGAGGAGCCGGCCCTGATTTGTTTTTGTAAAAGACTAACTTGAGATGAGCCGGGCCCTGATTTGTTCTTGTGAAAGACTACTTATGTTATATGTCCCATATTAATAAGAGGTCTACGTGGACCAAATATCAACCTAATATTTTTTTTTTCTCCTCTTTTCAGCGTTGGGGCGTGCCCGTGCGCGGGTGATCAAAGAATATGAATAACCTAATTTATTTAGACGGTTGGGAAATCTTTGTAAAAATCTATCTCCCCAATCACTTAAAAAGTAATAAGGTAAGGTATCCAAATTTATTGAACCAAAAAGATACACTTTTTAATTATGATTTCATAAATAAGAGTCATACGAAGTACACAACATATATTTTTTGAATCTTTGTTTATTTTTTCGAAATAATCTTTTTTTGGTATGTTAATATATCTTTATTCAAGGAAAATCATAACTATTGTATACATCTTACAAGGGACCAGTATAGTTGAGTTATCTATACATAGAGACCTTAATCAGACAATCTGTTTTTACGGTCATTTATAATCTTTGTGAAGTTGAGTTGTCATAAAACCCTTAAGGTTCTAGATTAAGCAACCAACCGAGTAACCTTGAATTGAATTCAGACGTAGTGTGTTTCTTTCAAATTTACTCTTAAATATAGTGTAATAATGGATCCCATATAGTCTAAATGATGTTATCTAAGAGTATTTCCCTCGAGATAAATTGTATTCATTCTTTCGAAGGCCTTTTCCACCAGAGTTCCTTTGAAGTTAGGAACCTTTCATTAAGTGTTTTAAAGGTGACAAACGTCACAAACCAATAACCATATCCTTTAAAAGGGGGATGAACCCATATGATCATGTCCTTTTAGGGGACTAGCTAGGGGTGGCAATGGACCAGGTGACCCACTAGCTCGATTAGCCCGGCCTTATGTTTGGGCGGGCTTGGACAAGGGTTAGTAGCTTGTGAGAGCCAATTCAGGTTGAACTTTAAGTCCCGCTCAATTAGTTTTTCAGGCCGAGCTCGGGTTTATGTTAGATTAGCCTGACTTAAGCGGGGGATGTGAAGATTGATAACAGAACATATTACTCAAAAGCAGATCAAATGTGCATTAGTAATAGAAGACTTTCACTTAAACTCATTATCTTGTGGTTGTAGTTTAGTGTTGAGAATTCCATGTTGTGGCAGTGAAAATCTGGGCCTGAATCCCATCAGCTACATAGTAGTAATGCTTTTACCCTTGGGAAGGTAGATCGGGTCTACCCCTGCTTAAGATGGTTTAAAATTAAAATTTTAAATTATATTATTTTAAAATAATAATAATAATAATAATCCAAATGACACCATGGCCGGGCTTGGGTAAACGTTGTTATACTCGAAGCTCATGTCGGGTCAGGCTTGATTCAACAAAATTATACTTATATTTAGACTGTGGCCCAACCCAAGCCCGATACAGTGCCACCCCTAAGACTAATCCATTGATGAATTGATTCTTTTGAGGTGGTTAGGCAGATGAATTGATCATCTTGTAGTTGTTAGCCGATGGCGAATTGACCATCTCGTAGTGGTTAACCATAACACTTTCCATTCTATCTTTTGAAGGTATGACTTATTGAAGAGGTAACTCTTGAAATATAAGAACATTAAGGTTTTGATCAGATAAAGGATATCATCCTTTATCAGAGATTGGTAACCCTTTGATTGTGTCAGGTTCGAGTGATTCAACCCGACCCTAATTTGCTCCGTTGCCATTCACTTATATATTGAATAGAAATAGAGTTTATTAAATTCAAGGTGATTACAAAGAGAACCAATTAGGGATTTAAATAGAAAAAGATGCAATGATAAATATAGAAATTAACTTATTTTAATATATAATTAAGAAATAAATTCAAACCATCTTCTAAATCTCTTCAATCAATCAATCAAATCTTTTAAATCTCAATATTCTCCTTGAATCACTATTAAATATTTTTAATCATATCTTCACCATCTCAATTTTCTCCTTGAATCACTCTGTGCTGATAGGATACTCCACCACTTACCGTATTACCATACTCTCATATATTTTCTCTATTATTTCCCCTAAAACTTACGGGGATTTAAAAATCCATGTGAGTTTGATATTGTTAAATAGATTATGTGGCGGTGCTTATCAAAGGCTATCGATGATGTGTCTTTGTTGATATGTTATACGGAGAGAGAACAATATGAGCCTCAATGGGCTAAATCTCAATGGATCAAAAAGGGGATGGACCTTTATCGGTCAACGCCTCTATGATATAAAGTAACTTATTTGATAATATAATGGGCATATTTAGGCCAATAGCTTCGTGAACTTGCCTATGGTCATTACCATTTGGGTCATGGGCCTTAAAATTAGATCACCGAGATCTTGCATTTGATATTACCAAAAAGGATCACCAATCCTAAAATATGCCACATGGGCCAAACAAGTGGGTTCTTTGTGGCCATGCCATTTTTTTAAAAAATATTCTCTCTCCACACAATCAACGACTTAAAGGACTTGAACCCTAACCAAAATAAATGGCTTGAGGATGATGAATAATAGTTTTGTAAGTGACGAGATGAGATGATAACTATTCGACGATCAAATGACTTTCTTTACCTTTAAAAGCAACCATCTCTTAGATATTCTCCAAAGAAAATATGTCTTTGCTGCATAGATTCATGGGAGAATCAATAATTGTGCTTGTCAAAGTTGATACAGTGAAGCAAAGAATGGGGGCTGAATATCAGACAATGACATTGTAGACGCTCTAGATTTATTTAAAGATTAAACTAAATTATAATAAGGGGGTGAAAAAAATAATAATAACAGTAAGAGAAATGGATTAGGCTCATGAATAACATTGTCTAGTGGATGAGAATGATGCCACCCACCAGAAAGGGTGATCAAGTAGTGGGACAATCAGCCCAGACCAATGATTTGTTCTGATACCATGAAAGAAATGGAGTTTTTGAATTCAATGTGATTACAAAGAATCCCATTGGAGATTTATATAGAAAAAAGATAAAACAATAAATATAGAAATTAACTTATCCTAATTACGAATATAACTTATATCCGAGGGAGAAAACCGTCCTGCCTTGCACCGACCCGATAGGATTAGGAACGGCGCTTCGTATTAGTTGGATTCCTTTAAGAGCGGGTTAGAGTTTGTCAAACCGGCCCCGAACCCGCTCCGTTGCCACCTAGCTCCTGTATGAACCTTTTGTTTCTTTTTCCCCCGCTGGGTTTTTTTTTCTTTCTTTCTCTTTCCCGATAGTCCGAAAAATGGAATCGTCTAGAGATGAAGGTGAAGAATCAAAGAAAGAAGAATCAGAAGCCGCATTTCCAGAACTTCTCAACTTCGCAAGCAGAGCTCAGGCCCTAATTTCAGAACTACTGCTCTTAGCTGGTCGAATTCCTACCGAATTTCGTGATCGTCGATATAATCCTGTTCTATTCGATTTCAGGTAAGTCCTCGTTTTGGAATTCATGGACTGAATTGGAGCTAATATCATTAAAATTTTGAATTCTAATTTGTTTATTTTATTCATAGTTTTTGGTGAAAATTTATGAAAATCGTGGTTTGGATGACATTTTTTGTGCGTTTCAGAGTGTTTAGTTAGTTCGGATTTTTTATTCTCTTTTATTTAACAAATGTGCACTCATATGTTCTGGATTCTCGTGAATTGCAAATCATCTGGCCCCGGTTTGAGTTTGTTCATGTGTGTTGGACGAGATTGCTTTGTTCATGTGTGTTGGACGAGATTGCTTGAGCATTTATATTCTGTCGAGACAATTTCTTGCAATTTATTTATTTCATTTGATTTATGCCTTGTAATTTGGACTTTTATCGAGTATATGAGTGATCCATTGCCAGGTACTTCGATGCTCCCGATGATTTTGAATCGACGATTGAAGGAAATGCTAACTTCGAGAGACTAGAAGATCAGCTTCGTGAGTCTTGTGCTATTTTTATGCAGATATTTTTACTCTTGGCGAACGGCATAGTGAATTACCATCAGGAACTACTGGAATATTTGGATGAATTACAGGTGTGGTTAGAAGAACTTACAGAGTGGATCTCTGTTGTTAAAATCTTATGATTCATTACATGAATCTTACGATTCACACAGTGACTCTTACGATATGCAATTTAATTGTACAATTCATACGATTCAACTCTACAACACAAAAAAATATTCACTTCTTTTTTTACTGAAAATTTTCTCTTATTTGGTTTGATCCTTGTTTATATAGAACACAGTACTCTAAAACGATTAAATATGAGTAAAGAGACATAGTTTACTAATTTTAAACCGTAAAAAATCCCTTTTCCTATGAGAAATCCTAAAACCTACTTCTATTAAAACTACTATGACTCTTACGATTTATGATTCAAAATTATGATCCGATTTCAAGTGGCCCCTAATGATTTTCGGTTCGATTCGCAATTTGACAACCTTGGAGTGGATTCATCATCGTCATCTTCTTCTTCTTCATGTATTATCATTATTACTACTTTCTTCTTCACGTTTACAATGTTGTCTTGTTTTGCTGGAAGGAACATATTTACAAAGTACTCTAGAGAGAGTAATGGAAAATGAGAAAGGACGCCAGTTGCTAACAGAATCATTGGCCTTGTTTGGGTGCTTGCTACTGCTTCTGGAGCACCATATCAGTGGTTCCTTGCGAGAGAAGCTGCTTGTTGCACACGTTCGACATGATCGCTGTTTTGATGCACTTAATCTGGAAGCCACGTGTTTGCTCTGCCGCGTGCACCAGTCTACATCGAGTTCACACTATCAATTTCATTCTTTTTTGCAGGCTCTGTCATGGTTTCAATCCAGAAGATCTTTTCAAGAGATTTCCTTTCCCAAAACAAGTTGTGGATATAGTTGTTAGTCGACTTAGGAACTGTGATTTGTACAATAAGCTCCTCCATTACCCTGAACCCGAGCACCGTACCGTGGCATTGGCATCCCAGGCTGGATTACTTTATGTTCTGTTATTCTATTCAACAGAGCTTCTTCACAACATATTTGTGATGCGAGAGATTGTTGATCGGTTCTTTAAAGATTCTTGGGTGGTTCCTTTATTTATGTATTTCACTGTGGATCTATCGTTGTCGTGGGATTCATATAAAGCTGCAAAAACATCAATATCATCTTGCCTCTCCCCAGCATTTATTCGTGATATCTGCCAGCTTCATTGCACAAAGGTTGAGTTTAGTTGTCATGATAGCAGGATTGAAAACAATTAGTGCCTTACAATGCTGAATTACCATCCTTCAGATCTTCTGGTGATATATCTGATAATATTGTTCTTCCTATGTAAAACTTTTCATTCTCATTTTTCAATTTTTTGTTGTTATGGTTTTCTATTCCTTAATTTTAGATACTGATATAAATTTTTTTTATCCTCTAATCCACAATTGATCATTCAGCACGTGTCCATGTTTAGCAGTTGCTGTCTCATAGTGGTTACATTATCATCATCATCATCATCATCATCATCATTATTATTATTATTATTATTATTATTATTATTATTATTATTATTATTATTATTATTATTGTTTATTTATTTGTCAAGATTTTCTGTTTTTATGTATTTAACATTGGCCACATTTTGAGGTATCCCACTTTAAATATCCTATGTTTAGAATCAATTTACAATGTATTTTCTAAATGCTTATAGTACATATATTAAAAATTTAATATAACAGAGACACCATTAATATAATTCCCTGTGCACAAGTATCTCAATATGGAGGGATCAAACAGTTAAAACACCTAGACCAATTTCCATCATCTACTCCCATCATTGTTACATATATTGCCATGCAGAAAAAAAAATAGATCTGTCCTCTTACCAGTCACACTCTAGATGCATCTGGATACCATTGTGTAGAACATTGAGAACCAAATTGATAGGACATAAAGCAGTAACAATATTTGATTCGTTGGCTGATTTATTGTTATCTTCTTATGAATAACTTTCCTCTTATTTAATGGTTTTCAATTATCTGCTTTGTCATCATCATAACATGGTCTAATGTTATTGCAGGTTGAAAACTTAATGTTTGAGCTTTGTTCAGTTCTTTCAGATGGTGTCCTAACCGGAGATTATGTGCTGAATAACTCCCAGTTTCTTCTTTCATTAGTTAGAAACTGCAACGTTTCACTGCATTGGCTTTTGCTCCATAGATCTGTAAGCTCCTTGTTAGTATTTTTTCTTTCTGTTTTTCCCCTCCTTATTATCTTTGATGCAAGGCCCACCGAGTAGACTGAACCAGGTAAGGCCCTGGAACAATTGATTAGCTAGTTTCATTTGCTTGGAGTTCTATCTGGAATGCTTTTGTTATGCCTATGCTGTTCATATGATAAGTTATAAGTTTTGATTTCTGATCGGGTTTCAGCCCCTTTCAAAACCGGTACGTATTGGATATTGGCCAAAACCATTGAAAAATACAGTGAATTGTAATTTTGTAAAGTATCACCTGGTACCTTTACTAATATGTACGTTATCAAAACCCTAAAAAATCGGCCTGAAACTTACAACCTTGCTCGTAATATGTCTAGCTTCGTGGTTGTAGGTTTCTCGTTATTGAATTGTAAAATGTTTATATTTATCAATTTTCAGAGTAATTATAAGAAGGTAAAGGACATAGTAACTTCTTCAGGAACTGTTCATCAGATAGACGAAGAGAGGCTATTATTGCTGCTACTGAAAACCTCTCAAGTGAGTAACGTTTTCCGTACTGTCATTATATTTATATGGAAATGTTTAGGGCATTTCTTTTATATACCTACATATGGATTCAACATTTGGTTATTTGATTTTAAAAGAAGGTTGCATATTGCAGTTTGAGTTTGAGGTGAAACAATTGTATGCAGAGCTTCTGGACGGTAAGGGAACTCTATGGCAAGAGAAAAAACAACGTGCCTCTGAGAGGATGCGAGAAATATCCGAGTATTATTCTGGATCTCGGGTATGTATTATCGTATTTCAGTAATTTATTGATTATTGATGTTTAATGTTGTAAACCATCTCATTCTTTTTCCTCGGATATTGTTTGTATTTTTTCCAAAGCGGTTTGAAGATTGATTTTTCATTAGAGCTTCCTTTAGCCGGAGTAATGATGCTCCACAAGGAGAACCAGTTGCTGCCAGAGAAGAAAAAAACAAATAGAAGAGCAGTAATTGTTTTCTCATATTAGTTTCTAAGCTAAAAGCAAGATTCAGCCTCAAGGCTAGCAACAAAGGTCACCGTGGGTTACTCTGCACATAGAAAACTGTTGAATGGGGACAGTAATGTGCTTGTGTATACTCTGGTATCATTACATATGTAGCCAATGTAGCTTCCGCAGGGAGGGACTACATTATAGGTCACTCAATTGATTAGATCTAGACATCACCAAAGAGAATGTCATCTGTGCTCCATGTGATCCATTATCAATTTTTTTTTTTTTTTTTTTGATGAATGGGTCATTATCAATTGTGCCTTAATTTTTCGTGTGTCTCTTAGCCTCACGAGTAGAAAGGTACTTTGGTGCAAGTGAAAAGGACCTAAAAGAGTGAGGAAAATGAAGAGGATGTGGATGGAGTTGGTGAAAATAAACCTTATAAAATATGGGGTCTAATAAAAGATGTGGTGCTTGATAGATTGGGATGGCAGAACAGGATTTGTGCTGCTGACTTAAATAGTTGAGAAAATTATTTAGTTGTCATTATGTTCCTGTAAGCCTCATGGCTTTGCACACATTTTACTAAACAAGAGGAAACAGAGAAAGAAAAAATTACAACCACAGAAGAAGATTACATAATTTTACATGACTATGTTGCAAGATACTTACATTAACGCAGTAAGGAAATCCGTAGTGACTACATTATATGGACTTGTTCCTATTGTGGCACTCATAACTGTCTTCTATGAATTCTGTTTTTTCTTGGCCAGTTGGGAAATAATAATTAGTCTTGGGGATTTTGTGTGCTATAGACAATATATAGACCCTCCCCCCTCCCTTTTAAAAATAAAGAGAATAAAAAGTGAAGAACACTCACAGATTTAGGCGACCAAAGCACGCATTTGACATGCTTCCAAAAGTTGAAATACGCACTTGCTTGTCACCTGAACCATGGTGCTTTTAGGTTTCATGGCGACCATTACCTACCATGATTAAACAATCGGTGTCCTTGGGAAGTGTGAAGCGTGCACCCGCATTCTATTGGACATACAAACTTGACTATGTTGGTCATTGAATAGAAACTAATACAATATTGAAGAGTGCTTCACAATGTATTTTCCAGACTGTATAACTCCGCTTTTTTCTGTAGGCATCGTTTTTGATGATAAAAGATGAATGCCCAGAGGAATGCTTCAAGAATTTATCATTAGAGGTAAGTGGTCCTTCTTTCACTTGTTAAAGTGATGGGTTAGTTGAGGAGAGTTTCCTGCCCCTTCATAAAGTTCTTAATCACATGTCTATATTTCTAGACATTAGTTACATTTCTTGTATGCAATTTAGATGTATGATCATGTTTACTTTTCCTAACAGTGCTTCTTCAACTTCATTTTGTAAAATTAAAAAAAACATTGATATATCTTCTTTCCCTCAATATTATCTTATCACTTATATTCAAAACCTTGGTTTGATTGAATAACTTCTAAAATAATTTTTCACAGGAGAAGAGCATACTGCATGTTGCACAAGGAAGCGCCTCCTTTTCGTTTTCCTTTTTCTCTATAGGATTAAGCCATCTTCTTCAAGTGACTTGTGAAGAGTGCTGACTTAAACATAGATTGGATATTTCAAATAATATGTTATTTGTTTATTTATTTTGTTTCTCTGTATTAGGTCTTCAAGGTCATCACTTGCTTGCTTCACCTTAGCCTGCGATTCTGAAGCTAAGGTTTTAAGTTCAGTTCATCCCTAGTTTTATAAAGTTACACATAAACAGGAGATGAATTCTCCAGCCCTGATTAGCATAGTGGTCATAAGGGCTGGAAGACGACATGGAAATCGATATTCGAAAATAATATGTAATCATCGCCTTGAGATTTGAATTCTCAAATGTCATTTGTAATACTTTTGAATTTAAAGTCATCTGGTGCTGGTAGCTCTGTATTGATAGTTATTTTACATAATTTATTGATTTCTGAAATAAAGGCAAGCAAGAATCAATTTTCTGAAATGCTAAGGAGATAGGGGGGGAGATGTTTTGTGGACCAAAGCGTGAATTAAATATAGAGTTTACATATACATAACCAGAAGAAAATAAAAGAATAACTGGTTTTCATGCCAAGAATTAACAACTAAGAAGCTAACATTTGATATAAATCAACGCTTCACATTTCTGTTAATAGGTTAACTAGTTCATCTTTCCTGGGTTCAATGGATTTTCTAGATCTTGTTTACTTATGAAATTCTTTGTCAGCAGGTTTGCTCATTGGATTACACAAAAACTGGAATTTCTGGCAGGAAACTATATCATGTGATATCTAAGTTGAAAGAACTTGAGCAATTACATGAGGTATTATCTGTAAACACGTGAACATAACCGATTGGTCTTATATAGAAAACTGGTAGTTGTTTTGCATCAGTAAATATCTACACGTCATTCCAGTTTACTTTTTTATCTAGTCCCAAAGACCTGATGACCATAGGTGTAAAATAAATCTGAAAACTATAATACTTCAGAATGCAGTTTAGTCAAGCTTTAAGTTTTTGTTTCTTATTTCTTATATTTGGTCTAATATTTCAGATTAAGGACAATATGCAAATCAGGCAGCATCTTTTTGGAATTCAGAAGGACCTGCAGGATATGCTTCAAGCTCTCAATTTACAAAATGATGCTTTGTCAACCTTCATCGTGGTATTTCTCGAAACATGTAAACTGTTCTGCTAATATTATTATATAACAAAAATTACATTATTATACTCATAGCTTGCGGTGACCGAATGCGAGTTGTTACTTATTTTTTATGTCATTTAGTGTTTCTCATGTTTTAATGTTCGAGGCATCTCATACTGTAATGATAGTGCTTTAGCCTTTAGCCTCTCATGTCAGTTGTGTCAGTTATTCACTCATTAGCATAGTCAGTTACTGCAATTTAATATTGTGATTGTTGTCATAAATCCTGCTTGAGCTAGATGTATATTTCTGCCACAGTATAGCCCGCCCCTAGGAGGCATGGTCATTTGTTGCTTTGCCTACCACCAGGGTAAAGTTATGGTTCTAGTCTGTTAGTTTTTTTCTCCCTGTAGTAGATCTAATGGCCATACCTGTGTATTTATTCACGGATGGTACATTAGAGAACAATCCATAGGAATCTGACATCCTGTTCTCTTAATCTCATATAATGAAATATTTGAATTTTATAAGAGACATCTCATCCTCTTGCTCCTGTTTGTGTGAAGCAACTTTATCATCCTCTATAGAGCATCATTATAGACAGCTCTTCGTGCTAAAGGAAACTGAGAAGTAATGAAAGCTTTTCTTTTCACCTTGGTCCCATTAAAAATACCATGTAACATTGTTCAAAATTTTTTCTCCCAAGTATCACAGGCAGCAGGGCAAGTTGTAAATTAAAGCTGTTTTTTATGCATACACCATTTATGATCTCTTAAGTATAAATACATCAATGAGTGTCAAGTGTTTCTTTGGAAACTATTTACATAGAGAAATTTATCTTATTATCTTTTTCCTGCATGTGAAAACACAATTTTCATCTTGTTCATATCTCCCATAATGAAGTGGTTCATTATTCACACAGGTTACTGACGCTGTCTATGCATGGGGTTTTATTAGAAATATCAATGATAAGATCTGCAAGAATATCGAGCAAGACTCATCAAGTTTCCTCAACTTGCATTCTGTCTTCCTAAAATTTCGATCAGTGTTAAATGCACCACTATTAAGGATTGCACAAAACCGCAGGTTTGTTGTTTCAAGCTTTCTAAGATTTGGATCTATATCAGTTATTTATGTTGCATTTTGTGTTGTTTGGATTGTTTATTTATTTTTTGCTTTTCTTTTTGAGAAATATGTGGAGTAGAAATATGAGGGCTCAATTAACTAAAGAAATTCACAATGTGACCTGGTAATTGTAGCTTCAGATTACAGTTCAGAATTTATTTGGTATCAATCCAAGAAGAAAGAAAGAACTAGTTATATGAGTACATTTATCTACATATATTCACCATAGATATCTCTATAAGAATCCTCTTAAGAAGGACCAGCTGTCTCTAGGGCTTTTCAAATCAGTTCTGCATGGTCCAAAATTTGTTGAGCTCTCGCGTCAGTGCTACAAGGGTATAGTTTAAATGGCATGGATGCTGGTAGACTACTGGTACACTTTTTTTTGGCGATTTGTAAATGCTGGGTCTAGTTTTGTTTAAGCATCTGGATGACATAATCTAAACTGGCTTTGAACACACTCAGGATAACTGAAATTAATGGCTTGAACCTGATTCTTTTGTTTGTGACTGAGCAATTCATATTTTTGATCTGAAACTGTTAAACAAAAGGGCAAGTAAAGCAATAAAAAAAAAAAGAAAAAAAGAAACAAAATAAAAAAAAAGGAGAAAGAACGGAAAGATACAGATAAAACTGTTAGGCATTCTACCATTCAAAGATATACAAGATGCTGTAACTTTCTGTCAATCAGTCAATTCCTGCATTCTAGGTCTGGTTTTATAGCTGTTTGAGCTTGTTGGCTACTGGTTTTACTGTGAGCCAATCACAAAAAGGACAAGATCAGTGTGCCACTTAACCCTTCCCAACTCACCTAAATGGAAATTAGAGAAAATTTCACTTAGGGTTCATTTGTCCTTGAACTTTTCCAGATATAATTTGAGTTTCACTGGTTTTGCCATTCCACTTTTAGCATGATATAACTGTGGTACTCCTATTTTATGTAATAGGTTTGATGAACACTTCAGTTCTGTAGGCTCAAAGAACACTTGGTTGTTGCTTATCACGCTGAAGAAAAAAAATGCTACTTATCAACAAGAAATATTGAGATAAAGTATGTGACTTATGTGCTTTAAGTAAGAATTATAAATTATTAGTCATGTTGTTGGCAATTTAGCAAGTAATATGTCCCCTCAGCATGTTTAATCTTATGTCTTATTATTGCATATTTCATAAACTTTTTATTCAGAAAATACACGATTTCATCAGTATCCAACTTTGTGGTTTGTTTTTCCTCTTGACATTATATTTTGATGCTGCTCTCGCAATCTATACTTTTGATCATTTATTTTGTTACTTTCTGTTCCTTTTGCAAGCTTCATTCTATCTTATTGTTTTTTATTTGTTTATTTATTTCTTATTGCATACAGTTCAGATCTTCCATTTGTCTCTGCTTTCTATTCCTCTGAGTATATGACTTGTCTATGTGAAACATTGGAGATCATACCAGTGAGTTTTCTTTAACTTCAGGCACTTCAAATCATTCTTACTACTATACGTGATGCATAATTTGGAAAATTATTCACAATTGAGCAAAGGATATGATCTCAAGTACTTGACTAGACTATGAATAGGTGCTAATTATTTTTGTGCAAAATGCTCAATCATATATATACAAGTTATATTCTTGTTTGTATGTATTTGAATCCAGTTGAGTAAATGCTCTGTTATCATTTTTATCTTTTACTTGATGTAGGTTATGCTGTTTAAAATACTTAATGATGATCTAGCACACGCTCTGCAACCATTTAACCTACCGAATCGCATAGAAAAGGATAATGCTGAAGAATTTCTGCAGGTAAGACCTTTGGTTATGATTGAACATTTCCAGCACCTGGACCTGTTAACGACATTATGAATCTTTCTTATTGTTCATTTTTTTTATGTCTTATCATTGTGTTTTTCTTTTTATACTTGATATTTTGTCTTTTTTTTTTTATTATATTATTCATCCTTAGGAAAGCTCATTTTAATTCCTGATGCTGTAGCCAGATCAACATTTTCAATTGATGAAGGCATTCAATCAGATATCCAATTTCTCACAGGTCTGTAATGAAAATTCATTTCTGTTTATCTGTTGGGACTTGGAAGGCTCATAATCATATTATTCATCGCTTTAATTGGTTTAGAGAAAAAAAAATGTTTTAGTGATTGGCGAAGGACTGATAAGAAAGAATGAGAGTATGGTGTGAATAAAAGGTCATACAGAGCTGTGATATTGTTTACTAACTTCGACATTTTGTTTGTATGATTAAAATGTTTGCTGGGTATGATCAACTATGATGATGCTGCAAATACAAAGTTATCTAGTGCTATTGCTAAGGAATGGTTCTAAAATAAAGATCTTAAAATTATGGGATTTATTATATTTCTGAATATTCATAGACACATATTTCCTTTCTTTGGAGAACTTTCTGATGAGCTATAACCGAGACATCTCTTTAGGTTTCTAGAGCTTGCTATATTGCATGGGACATAGACTTATTACATGGAGCCATCACATAATCTGGTAAAAAGACTGCGACATGAACATACTCTAGTAACATTCTTGGTATATGATGTAGCAATCAATAAAGAACGTGCTATCAATGATTAATACAATGTAATTATGCACCTGGGCCTGCGAGTATATGCTTGTGTGGTGCCAAATTGCCACTTGTTTGCATGCTTGGGTTATATAAACATTTATCTTGTAATGTAATATTCTTCTGTTTTCTCTTATATATTTTTGTTAGAATCAGAAAGATAAGAAAGAATATTGTCAACATGTGCATAGCATGACAAGGTGATGTTAAAAGATATTGTCAAGGGGCAATGTGGGTGGGATATTCAACATGCCAGATGTTCAATAGTTAAATGGAGCAAACCTGATAATCAATCAAACAAAATGATAGACTCTATTATGGCTTTGACTGTATCTTGGGTTAGTTTCCTTCCAGAGTTCAGAGACGTATTGTGGTCGGATATGATGAGAAGTTGGGAGACCGTGGCCTATCTCTAAGTGTTGATGGGATGTTTATTTGGGTGGTTTTCTTGTAACATTATGCTTTGGTCCTTCTTTCTTTGGGTTGCCTTTCTTTGTACTTTTATCTCTCTTCCTTTTTAATAAAATTTCGTTATTGATAAAAAAAAAAAAAAAATAAAACTCATATTTACATACATAGGATTCATGAAGCGAAAATTCCTCTTTCTTCAAATCAATAAAATCTCTTACCTAAGTAGAGGGAAATTTGTTACAACACTCTCCTTCATTGGGGGCTAAGGAGTTGCCATGCAAGGCAAAGCCCAACAGATTGGATGCTGAGACAATATGTATTTGAATGCAAATGATTGGGTAAGGCTTGGAAGATAATGGGACACACACACACAAAGGTTATGAATTAAACTGAAAGCATGAGAGATATCTTCTAAATGCTTAAGTTCAGATATGCTAGTTCCCCCGTTTTGATGATTGATGTAATATTTTAAGAAGGAAGAAAATGGGTTTGTGTTCTTTTTTATGGTGTTGTTGTCTAGCATCTTTTGACTTGCTCATTGGTTTGTACTCTAGTAGCAATAGCTCCACTCAGTGGGTTCAGTTACACTGCACTTTGATGGTTCATCCATGTAGCTGTCTTTGTATTTTTCTTTTCTTTCGTGAGGAGTCCTTTTTCCTTACTTTGTATGTTTTTCTCTCTTTCCCCCATTTATAAAATTTTTGTTATTGATAAAAAAAAATAATAAATAAATAAATAAAAATCTGGGCTCTTCTGGTGTGGGGTGTGTTTAGAGAACATGAGGGTGATTCTATACGTGCCGAGTTACATGCTCTATTGGCCAGTCTTAAGGCAGCTAAAGATATGGGTTATAATACTTTGGAGGTGGATTCGTGGATGAAAGACTCAGGAAGCTGCCCATGGAGATATTTGCAGTTGGTTCGGCTAGTACGGTCAATAGGCTATGTTATGAATGCCTAATTCATACATGCAAGGTTGTCAAATTGTGAATCGAATTGAAAATCTTAGGGGGCATTTAGAATCAAATCGTAAATCGTAACAGTCATAGTAGTTTGGGATTTCTCTTAGGAAAAGGGATTTTTTATTGTTTAAAATTGGTAAACTATGTTTCTTTATTCATATTTAATCAGTTTGGAGTACTATGTTCTATATAAACAAGGATCAAATCAAAAAAGGAAAATTTTTCCAGTAAAAAAAGAAGTGGGCATTTGTTTTAGTGTTGTATAGTTGAATCGTACGATTAAATCGTAAATCATAAGATTCAAATATAAATTGATTTTTTCACTGATTTGAATTGATCTAGGGTCAAATCGAATCGAATCGTAAGATTTTATCAGCAGAGCGTACATGTGCCTAGAGAAGCGAAGAGCTAGCTGATAGAATGGCGGGAGAGGGGTTGAATCGGGTAGAACTGTTCTTAGGTCTACCCACGGATGAGATGATTAGGAATGGGGGATGATTCGATATCTTGGGGAAAGATGTAGATTGTATTGTGTCCTTTAGTTTTTTCTTTGCTTCTTTCTTGTTTGTTGTTACCTGTGGATTTCCGACTCGGACAGCCCGTCTATGTTTATTGCTTTATCTATTTATGGCTTATATGTATGTATGTATCTATCTGTTTATCTATCTATCTATCTATCTATCTATCTATCTATCTATGCTTTATCTATTTATGGATTATATCTATCTATGCTTTATCTATTTATGGCTTATATCTATCTATCTATCTATCTATTCTATCTATTCTTTCTATTCTATCTATCTATCTATCTATCTATTCTATTCTATTCTATCTATCTATTCTATTTATTCTATCTATCTATCTATCTATCTATCTATCTATCTATTCTATCTATTCTATCTATCTATCTATCTATCTATCTATCTATCTATCTATCTATCTATTCTATCTATTCTATCTGTCTATCTATCTATCTATTCTATCTATCCATCCATCCATCCATCCATCCATCCATCTATCTATCTATCTATTCTATCTATTCTATCTATCTATTGTAATGAGCTGAACTCCTAAAATAATTTTATCCAATTGTTTATAATTTATTTAGATTTTTATTTCATTTATATTTGTATGACTGCTTAGTTTATGTGACATAAGGGGGTCATTTGTGTATATTTTAGTATCTGGGGGCTTATTTGTTAATATATAATAGTTAAGGGTTATATTGTAATTATTAGAAGTTGAGGGTGTTTTCGTAATACAATTTTCAAATTAGGGGTCAATATGATATTATGAAAAGCTAAAGGTTTTGGGGATTTGGAGTTACGTATTTCTGAATTTGGGGACTTATTTGTGATTTTGTGAGACTTGAGGATGACATGTGACTTTAAATTATGAATTTTGGTATATGGGGTCAAAATTGTAATTGTGCAAAAGTATAGGGGTTAATTTATAATTAAATTAAAATATGTGGGCAAATTGTAATTTCGGAAAGTCTGTTTCTCTCCCAAACGCACCATGCGTTTGAGAGAGAAGAGAGTGGAGGAAGAGAGAGAAAATGGAATTAA
>JAUPMG010000017.1:17685698-17709723 GCA_031762675.1 Pachysandra terminalis | reverse complement strand
CAAACATGAACGAATCGCTCGTGTAACCGCCGGAGGAACTTTTCTCATTGATTCCATGAAGAACATTGAGGAGTGAACTGGTTTTCTTGCTTGCACAAGAAGTGTCTTTTTTTAGAAGGGAATACAGTGATGCCATGAGTGATGAATTCTTCTCCAAAATTGAAACCACCTCTACACCACCATTAATGGATGAGGACAGCAATACTGAAACACAGTACTCCTTCCCTGCCAGAAGATCAATAATGGACAGAAATTCGCATCATAGAACCCAAAATCAATAGTAAGCACATAAGCTACAGGTCAGTGATCTACAAAGGCAATCAGCATCCATAAACCACTAGTTACGTTTCTAACGAAGAAAAAACTGTAGTCGACGTTGTAAGCCACTCCAAGAAAAAACTGTAGTCGACGTCGTAAGCCACTCCAACCGATTCTTTGAAGTTTCTGTTGTAGATCACAGTTTCCTCTCGTAAAAAATTTAAAAGAGAGAGAAGGGGTAGGGTTTTGGAAAAAAATGGAAGAAAAAGAGGGCCACATGCAAGGCATCGGTGCACGCTGCAACAGATGCTCCAACTATCGTGCTCCAGATGATACGGCCCCCTAATTCGGTCGAGGTATAAACCATCATGCACCTCCTTTTAATGACCACAAGAATCAACCTCAAGACCGGAGATAAAACCCACGTCTTTACCACCGTCCAAAGTATCGTTGGGATATGAGAGGGGTGTAGTTCAAGTACTAGGATTTGGGAGAAGAGTTGCCATTATGTTCGTTATCATGTTCCAAGATGAAAAAATTAGCTCAACTGGCAGGCTCTCCGGCTCAGGAACTGGAGATCACATGTTCGAATCCCCAGACTTACTTGATATACAGTCCTTGTGGGTGGGGTCATGTATCTGGGATTTACCCTGTCCCCACTAAGTGATCCACATCACTAAAAAAAAAAAAAAAAAAAAAAAAAAAAAAAAAAGATGAAAAAATTAGTATAGACTATCCGTTCAACTTCCAGTAAATCCATCCTTGAACCTTCAAACTTCAAAATCTTCAAAGCTGCTGCTGCTGCTGCCACGGACAGTTTATCTTCTAATCACAGAGTTACCAAGAAATACGATGAGACAAGGTAAATGACATGTATAACTATGGCTATTAAAGAAAAACCCAAAACTGAGGTTGAGAACATTAGGAAAAAAGATACTAAAATCTGAATGAAAGAACAACTTTGAGAGACACCTGAATAACAACTAACCCTACATTTTCTTCATTATTAGGATTTCTATTTTCTTTTACCCATATGCATTTTGGTGCTGCATCTCTGCATCAATAAGCATCAACGAGCTGTGATGGTGAACCATGTACCACCTCCCATTATGGAATTCATAAACATTAGTTTCATGGAATGGTCCATCCATATCGATATGGGTTTTCATGGTAACCCAAGCCATGTCTGTCACCACCCGGACACGCACGTCCCGCACCTGGAATGCCACCCCTTCCCACCAATCAAATACAACCTGCCAGCTCTCCATAACTGTATTGTACCTGAATAAAAGAAACCTCGATTATCTACTTAAATAATTCAGAGAGAGAATATTCAATTTACAACAAGAAATAAAATAAGGAAAATGGTGATGAAAATTTTAATAAAGAAAAAGAGAAATAAAAAACGCTCACATCCTTTTTTTTTTTGGGATGCTCTCCAGGATTTACGGTCCTAGCAAAGCCAAATATCGAGATATATTTTGGGAGGAGATTAGATCTATCAGATCTGTATTTACAGGACCATAGTGCTTAACTGGAGAATTTGACATTCTGAGATATACCCATGAGAAAAGTGGGGGAGGGGGTAATATTAGAAGCATGAGGCTATTTTCTGAGCTCATAACGAACTTGAACTCACAGATTATCCAATCCATGGGGCAAGGTTCATGTGGTCCAACATGCAAGATGTCCAGTGTGTTATCGTTTGGACCGTTTCCTAGCCTCATCGGATTAGGATGGTCTTGCATACTCTTGTCCCAATACGCTCTCTCAAGGCCGGTATTGGACCACTGTCCCATGACTCCCATTATGACATCCACATAGAGTCGTCCTACGGGCCCTAGGCCATTTAGATTTGAGAACATTTGGTTGTTTGACCCAGATTTTAAGGAATTGGTGAGGCTTTGGTGGACTGACAATAATAGTGTAACATTGGGTTGGGCTGGTTTTAAATTTATGAGATCCCTCAAATTTATCAAAGGAAAAATCAAATCTTGGAATGTAAACTCTTTTAGGCAAATTTCTTTATTAAAGAGGGGCACCCTGGAGAAGATAGGAAATGTGGACTTGGTGCAGAGAAACCGGAATCTCAATGAAGATGAGAAGGTTAGGTGTAGAGGCCTCAAAAAGTACTTGCACGATCTTCTTAAGAAAGAGGATATATCATGGAGGCAGAAGTCTATAGCTTTACGGAGGGAGATGGGAGCACAAAATTTTCACATAACAAATGGACGAGCTAGGAAAAATCTGATTTCGTGTTTGACGGTCTATGGAGAATGTATTGTTGATGATGAGAGCTTGACTAGTGCTTTGTCCTCCATTTACTCTGAGTTGTACAAATCTGAGCAGGACCTTACCTTTACCTTGAGAGAGAGGTTGACGGGCTGAAATAAGATGAATCGAAGGTGGCTAAATTGGAGAGGGAATTTGTGGAAGAAGATATCAAAGTGGTTGTACGGCAAATGGCAAGGGACAAGGCTCCAGGCCCAGATGGTTTTACCATAGCTTTTTTTTCAAGATAGTTTGGAGACCATCAAAAACAATTTGTTGAAAGTCTTTAAGGAATTCTATCATAGTGGGTTATTAACAAAGTTGTTAATGCAACTTTCCTGGTGTTGATTCCAAAAAAGACTGGAGCCTCCCAAATCAAAGACTACAGACCCATTAGTCTTACAACCAGTCTCTATAAGATCGTTGCCAAGGTGCTCTCCTTGAGGGTCAAGGAAGTGATGGAATTGATAGCTTCTCCAAATCAAAGTGCTTTCATTAGGGAACGTCAGATTCTCAATAGTATTCTCGTGGCTAATGAATGTACAGAGGAGAGAGTGACAAGGCAAGCCGAGCTTAGTGTGTAAGTTGGATATAGAAAAAGTTTACGATAGAATTGAATGGGATTTCCTAGACCCGGTCCTAGAATGGAAAGGCTTTGGTACTAGGTGGAGGAGGTGGATTAGAGATTTGTGTCAAGAACGTATCCTTCACCATCATTCTTAATGGGAGTGTTAAGCGGTTGGTCTCTTCCTCCAGGGGTTTACATCAGGGTTGTCCTCTTTCACCCTTCCGTTTCACTTTGGTTGGAGATGACCTTAGTCTTTTCCTTTCAAATGCAAAGGAGGTTGGCTATCTTATATCAAGAGATTAAATAGCAACAATCTACTTTCTTTGGATTGAAAGAAACTGCAGAATTTTCAAGACCCAGCCTTCTCCTCCAGAACAGAATCTCTACCAGATTGTGAGGGAGATCAGATTCACCATTGTTCACAGAAACAGAAAGTGTTTGGATCAACTCCTCACTGCCAACTGGAACCTATAGCTTTTGGTTACAGATTTGGCTTTTTATTTGCTATGTCTAGCTTTGTTTGGTTGTAATCCTCTGGTTGCACTTGTTTTTCTGTGTACCTAGCTTGGTAGCTCTCCACCAAGTGGTGGTCTTGTACAGTTCTTCTGTTTCCTCTTGCTTTAATACAAAACTTACCTTCCAAAAAAAAGGAGGTTGGCTATATGAAAAGTTTTGAAGTTGGACATGAGCGGATCACAATATCCCACCTTCAGTTTGTGAATTATAAGATCATGTTCCTTGATGCATCTGACGAAGTGGTCAGGTAGGCTCTTAACATTTTGAGGTGCTTTGAAATGATTTCTGGATTCAAAGTCAATATGGAGAAAAGTAGTATCACTGGCAATAACACGAACCCAGATCTTCTCCATAGATATTAAGGAATATAAGGATGTGCAATAGCAGCCTTACCCCTCAAGTATTTTAGCCTTCCCCTAGGTTCCAACCCTCGTAGCATGAACTGTTGGGCTCCCATCATCAAAAACAATTGAAGGTAGGCTTGCTCGTTGGAAAAGGAACTACTTATTACCTGTCCATCTTTAGCCTTCCCCTGGGGTAGAATCACGCTCACTCAAGCTTCACTGTCCAATCTGCCTACCTATTACCTGTCCATCTTTAAGCTCCCAAGCAAGATATCCAAAACAATTGAAAAGCTTCAAAGATACTTTTTAAGGGAAGGTAGGGGGCACAAGAAATATCATCTAGTCAAGTGGGAAGTCGTATGCAGAGAAAAGAAAAAGGGTGGGCTGAATCTGGACAACACACTAGCTCGTACCTTGGCACTTCTAGGGAAATGGCTTTGGAGGTTCGGCATGGAGAAGAAAAGTCTATAGAGAAAGATCATTGCAAGTATGGACGCATAGCAATAGATGAGACATAAACCCAGAGGGCAAGAATACATAGTTCTAGCCCATGGAAAACCATCTCCTCCTTGGCTCCAATTTTTTATCCTTGGATTGGGTTTAGTGTGGGCAAGTGGAATCCATATCTCTTTTTGGCATGATGTATGGAGGGGAGCTGATGCCCTCTCCACGTCTTTCCCTCATTTGTACCGATTTCCATCCGTCAAACAAGCATCAGTGGCTGATATCATTTCTTGGTCCCATGGAAGTCTTAGTTGGAACCTTTCCCTTCGTCGCGAATTGCGTCCGGCAGATATAGAGGAACTAAGATCCTTGCTTGTTTTGCTTAATCATGTTTTTGTTGATCCCTCCATCCCAGACAACCCGCATCTGGGGTCCGGCAGATATAGAGGAACTAAGATCCTTGCTTGTTTTCCTTAATCATGTTTTTGTTGATCCCTCCATCCCAGACAACCCCCATCTGGACTCCCGACCCAAAAGGAAAGTTTTCATCTAGCTCTTTCTTCAAAGTCATCCGTTCAAATAGTGGTCATTCAGACGCCCCTTTCCATTCTCATAGATTATGGAAACCTCAAGCCCCCTAGAATTAAGGCTTTTGTTTGGACTATGGTTCTTTACAGAATCAACACCCAAGATATGCTTCAAAGGAGAAGGCCCTTCATGGCCCCGTCACCCCAGGTTTGTGCTATATGCCTCAGGGAAGGAGAATCAGTTAATCATCTGTTCTTGCACTCTGTGGTAGCTAGAGCAATCTGGCTTTTCTTTGTAGGGCTGATTGGGGTGTGTTGGGTCTTCCCTCATGAGGTTAGGGACCTCCTCCACCAATGGAGGTTCCCCGGGTTGGGGAAGAGATGGAGGATTTTATATGGTATTCTGATTCATGCTATCTTATGGACTATCTGGAGAAAGCACAATACGAACATCCTTGAGGACCACAGGGAGAGTCTCACTGATGTTATCGACTCAGTATGCTATCATGTGCATCTTGCGTCTCCCACCATTCGGAGTTTAGAGGTATCACAAGCACAAAGATATTGAGGCAATGGATGACTTTAGCCGTTTCCTCATCATTCCATCTTAGGATTCATCATGCCTGGGCACCACCTGAGGTTGGGATTGTCAAGCAATTCCACCTGAGCAAAGCTCCTAGATTTGATAGCAGGCCTTAAGGAAGCTATTACCTGAGGCTTTAGGGGGTTAGAGATTGAAGGAGATTCGTTCTCAGTTATTTCTTGGGTTGGTTTTTCTTGTGATTGTACTTGGCAATACACTCACTCAGTTTTGGCAAGCTCATTAGCACTTGGATTGAACACCTCGTTCACCCATGTGTTGAGATCTACCAAGTACCAAAGATCTGACCGATAAACTAGCCAAGGGTGGTGTTCGTAGGTCTACCTTTTTTTTTTTTCAGGCATCCCCACAAACAGCGGATATGTTGAGAGATGTGGGTTGACTAGGGTTCATGTGTGGTTCTGTCTTCTTGTTTTTGCAATTCCTTCGGCCCATGAGTAGTTTTCTTTCTCTTTTCTAGGAATCCCTTGGGACCCCTCAACCTTTTGTACATTCTTGTTCTTTTCTTTTATATATATATAATCACTTATCAAAAAATTATTAGTAAGTAAGAAAATAATCATTATCATCATCATCACATGCCTTATCCCAATTAGTTAGGTTTGGCAACAAGAATCCTGTTCTTCCATCTCAATCTGTCTAAAACCATATCTTCAGTCAAATTAATGTATACAAATCCTTTTTTGTTGACTCCATCCAAGTTCTTTTGGATCTCCCTCTCCCCCTCTTAGAGCCTTCAATGATTTCTAGCTCACACCTTCTTACTGCTGCTTCCCTAGATCTTTACTTTGCAGTTTGCATGACCAAACCATCTTAACCTACTTTCCTTTATCTTATCTCCTAATTGAGCCACACCTAAACAACCTCAAATATGTTCATTCCTTGCCTTATCTTTCCTAGTCTTCTGACGCATCTATCTCAACATTCTCATCTCAACAACGTTCATTTTATGAATATGTTGCTTCATTGTTGCCCAATATTCTGATCAATACATCATAATAGGCCTAATGATTGTCCTATAAAAATTTTCCTTTTAATTTGAGTGGAACATTTCGATCGCATAACATTCTAGAAGCACTTCCCCACCGAAGCCATCCAGCTCTAATTGTATGGGCCACATCCTCATTTATATGTCCCTCTTTATGGATAATTGTTCCTATATGACGAAATTGACTGCTTTCAGGAATTGTTTGATTTTCAATTCTTACTGCAGTTTCATCTCTAGTATTGTTTGTGCTAAAGTTACATTCCATGTACTCGGTCTTTGTTCGACTTATTTAAAACCTTTTTATTCCAAGGTCTCACTTTATAACTCTAATTTTTCATTTACTCCCTCTAAAGTTTGGTCCACCAAAACTACATCATCTGCAAAAAGCATACACCAAGGCACCTCCTCTTGAATACGACTAGTTAATTCATCCATAATTAAAGCAAAAAGATAGGGACTCATCGCTGAATCTTAATGTAAACCTATCTTTACTAGGAACTCATTTGTCTCACTGCTTACAACTCTCACCAAGTTACCGCTCCCTCATATATGTCTTTAATAACCTTTTTTTATTCTTTATACATGTCTTTAATAACCTCAATGTATCTGATTTATACCATTTTCCTACTCAAAACCCACCAAATTAAATATCTAGGGACTCTATCATATGCTTTCACTAGATCAATAAAAACCATGTGAAGAGCTCTCCTCTTCTCTCTAAACTTCTCCATTAATTATCTAAGTAAAAAGATAACCTCATTGATAGACCTCCGTGGCATAAAGCCAAATTGATTTTCAAACACCTGGGTTATTCTTCTTAACCTTTCATCCATCATTCTTTCCCATAATTTCATGGCATGACTCATAAGCTTAATTCCAGGATACTTGGTACAATTCTGAACATCTCATTTATTCTTATATATAGGTACTATCGTGCACTTTCTCCAAGCATTTGGCATTTTTCTAGTCCTTAAAATTCCATCAAATAGTTTGGTCAACCTCTCCCATGCACTTCCAAACTTCAATTGGAATACCATCGGGTCCTAAGGCCTTTCCTATTTTTATCTTGGCTAGTGCTCTGATAATTTCTGAGACCATAATTGTACGAACATAGCAATGTTCACTTGCCTCTCCAATGACAACATTCTCATCTGACACACCATTTGTATCTTCACCATTTAATAATTTTAGAAAATATTCTCTCCACCTTTCTTTAATCTCTTCATCTTTAACTAAGACTCCCAATCCTCACTCTTAATGCACCTAACTTGATCTAAATCTACTGTCTTCCTCTCTCTCTGTCTTGAAAGTTTATATATGTATTTCTCACCTTGTTTTGTAACTATCTTATTATATAAGCTATCAGATACCAATTTTTAACTTCACTTATTATCTTTATAGTTTTTTTAAATTTTTTATATTTCTCTAAGTTTTCTTGGTTCTTATTTCTTTGCCAAGTTCTAAAATAAAACCTTTTTTTCTTTAATAATCTTTTGAACATTATCATTCCACCACAAAGTCTCCTTTCGGAATTGAATTTTACTTTTAGATTCTCCTAAAACCTCTTTCCCTATTTTGTTAATGGAATCCTCCATTTCATCCCACATCTGTGTAAGGTTTGTTTCTAGATCTCATGTTCCCTCCTTAATTTATCTTTAAAAATCAATAATTTTTCTTCTTTTAGGTTCCACTATTTTATTTTTGGATCATTCTTAATGTGTTTTCTTTTCTTCCAACTCCTAATACAAAGGTCCATCACCATCAACCCATGTTGTGAAGCAACACTTTCTCCTAGGATTACTTTACTCCGAATAAGAAATAGAAAACAATGGTAAAATTCAACATCAATGGTCACCATTACACACATATAGAGGACAATTTCCTAGCCAGTCACAAAGCTAAAAAACAAGCCATACCATGCTCCAAACAATCAAAATATCCTAGCTAGAATTTTCGTACTAGAATCTTCTAAGCTTTAAACAGCAATTTATTATAAATGGCAAATTAATCCTATCAACAGCACATAAACCCACAAACATTGGCACCCATGATGCTTGTCTAAAAGCCTTCAGGGATCTCTATGTCAAGTGATGTTATCAAAGTTGAATGACAGTTTTCAGGACCATAAAGCAGATTTGTCTAACAAAAATACATTATAGGATGAGCATTGCTAAGATGGGGAAGTTGAGATGGATGTGTAGAAAGACTGGGAAAGATAAGGTAAGGAATGAGCATACCCAAGAGTGTGTAGGATGAGCATTGCTAAGATGGGGAAGTTGAGATGGATGTGTAGAAAGACTGGTAAAGATAAGGTAAGGAATGAGCATACCCAAGAGTGTGTAGTGTTGTCTGAATAGCAGATAAGATAAAGGAAAGTAGATTAAGATGGTTTTGGCAAAGCAAAGATCAAGAGAGGCAGCTGTGAGGTGTAAGGGGGGTACTCACTGAAAGATCTAAGAGGGCAAGAGGCAGACAAAAAAGAACCTGGATGAAGTCAGTCCACAAAAATTTGGACACTTAAAATAATCTGACTGAAGATACGGTTTTTGGCAGATTGGAATGGAAGTATTTTTTTTTTTTTTTGTGTGTGCGTGTGTGTTGCTGTTGTTGTTATTGTACGATTCAACCGGATTATGTAACACAAAACTCATGACTCATAAGCTATATACCACAACATAGACTATCTAAAAAAGAAAGAATAAAATAAATACCAGTAAACCTGCAGAAAGTAAAAGCACATACCCTGTAAAAAATTCTCCAGTGCCATGAAAACACTTCACATAATCTGCATTGAGCCAGAGACGACTCATTGCTTGAAGTGATCTTTCTCTGATGATGTTATAAAACTCTGCATTGATATTAAAAATAGCTCTTGTAGAAGCATAATAAGCTTTCCATCCATTAACTGGAGTCACACTGTCCTGTTCAAGTGTGTAATCCTAAGAGAACAAGGTAAATTTTAAATGGTGAGCCTTGCATAGATGCATAAAAACAATTCTATGTAGAAAAAAGAATTTTATTAAAAAAGAAATTGAGGTACAAGATCACAACAGGAAACATGTTAAAAATCTTCTTGAGCAAATAAGCAAGCTTACAAAGACCGTCCATTCTATGTTTGCCCATTTAATTATATTCGTAAAGCCTCTTCTACACAAGGTTTCAAGGATCAGACTGATCTGAACCATACCGGCGGGTCCATTTCGAATTGGCCAGGACTGGTCCGGTCCTAAGCCACGATACAACTGTTGTATCGTGAGGCTCTGGACAGGACCGGTACAACCGATACAGGTACGGACCGAATGGTACAACCGGTCCGGTGACCGGTACACCGATACAACCGGTCCGTTTTTTTTTCTTATTTTAAATTATAAATTGGACAGTCCAGACAGGTATCGGTTTGGACCGGTCCGGCGACGAGTACTGCCGAATGCCGATCCAAAAAAAGTTAAATTTAAAAAATAAAAAAAATGGTGGTACAAATTTTGTACCGAATCCGGACCGGACAGTATCGCTGATCCGGATCGGGAACGGCCGGGACCGATCCGGTCCCCGATCCTGAAACTTTAAACCTTGCTTCTACAATAACACCAGTAAACACAACAGCTATTTTTTTAAGCAGTATACAAACAATGCTAATTCAAAAACTATTAAATAATTGTTATCTCGCTACACTAAAAGAAAGTTGTTACAGTTTTATGTCTCATTATGTTATAGTGAATAGTGATTAACTTCTAAGAGCTCAAACTTCAGGGCCATATTATGGCATTTCATATCCTCTAAGCATCATCCTATAGTGGCATGAAACAATGCAGATCTTGTTGGACTGTAAAAAATTATTTTAAACATTTCAAGAACAGCAGAAATAAAAGTAAACAAACATGAAATTCCAAATCACTGTACATCAAAGTAAAACAATTGCAAAGGCCGTTAATTGGCCCCGAAGAGGCAATTATGCACTGAACTGGCAATTATGAATAGTGGTAGCAGGGCAGGATTACGTGATATACACAGGCATAACCCACAGCTTTGTCAATGATTAATAAGGGCGTAAATTAGCACAAATACAGGGAAACTCCAAATAAGATAAATCTATAATTTGGAACACTTTTCATCTCAGAATTGCCCTACACAATACAATGTTTTCCAAAGAATATGTTGGCATCTCATTACAATGGCTCACTAAATCACAATGCAGCATGTTGGCAATGTCTATTGAAAAAACATCATATATAAGGATATATACTCACAAACTGAACCTCTCTTTGCATTTCACACATTTGGAAAGAACAAATTTCCTTTTAAATTTAGAAGTTCATTGTTAAGATCAGAAAATAACGGTTAACAACACTGTCCATCTATATGCATCCATTGTTTATAAATTGCATTGCCCCAAACCTCGCGAGTTACACAACAAACATGGACATCAAAAATTGATCAACCAATCCAAAAAAAATAAAAAAAATGCTTTGTCCCAACTAGTTAGGCTCAGCATCAGGAGTTTTGTTCAACAGTCCCAATTTGTCACAAACTATATCTTTGGTTAGATTACGTGCCGTTGGTAGTGAGAACATTATGACAGACCTTCCAACAGTCCCAATTTTTCTCCAAATTGGTTTCTCCCCATCTGATTGTTGGCTTTGTAATGGTTGCAATGACTCAATTCACCACATTTTTCGCGAATGCCCATTTGCAAGGGCATTGTGGTTTCATGTGACGGGCAGTCACCATGATCCCAACACCACCTTCACTGATCTTCTACGATCTGCTCTCCCCAATCATATATCTCCCATGCTTGAGTGCATATCTAACATGGCCGCTACCTTGGCAAATTTCTCATTGACGATCTGGAACACAAGAAACAAGGTATTATTTGAGGGTTGCAGTCCTAGTATTGATACTGCTGAAAATCATTTTTCTCTCCTCCAACAGGATTCAAGGTGACTGTCAGACAACACCAAAAATCACTCAAGTAGAAGCTCTACTATCAGATTCATCAGATGGACGATTCTAGGTTCAGGATTTATCAAATTAAATTTCGACGGTGCGGCTCGTGGTTCCCATGGAGCTGCCGGTGCGGGAGGGCTATGCAGAGATGATTCGGCACCTTCCTATGTGGATTTTCTCAAAAATTGTAAACTGTAGTGCACTTCTTGCTGAAATGACAGCGTGTCTTGAGGGCATCATAATGGCTGCTCAGAACGGGTTCAAGAACATTATAATCGAAGGCGACTCTGCATCCGTAATTCAGCTGACAAAAATGATGGGGGAAGTATTCCATGGATGATTGAAGGACTCGTAATGCATGCACGTGAAGAACTGAAACGTTGTCTCCCTGTGTTAATTCAACATGCACATAGGGAAGCTAACCAAGCAGCAGATCTGTTGGCAAACAGGGCAATTGACGAAGGATCATGCTACTGGCACAGGAAGGCTCCTCAGCAAATTTTACAGACCTTATTTGATGATGCGATGGGAAGAAGATATACTGCGAGATCCTTCCCATCATCATCTTAGTTTCATGTTTTTCGTTATTGTAATGTTTGTCTTTCACTACCAAAAAAAAAGTTAGATTACGTGCCTTCAAATAATTTCTAATCAAATCCATCTAGGGTCCTACTTGGCCCTTCTCTAGACCTTTTAGATCTACAAGAATGGTTAAGGCTTGATGCATTCTCATTCCATAGCAAAAATGTGTGACGAACAAATCTCATTTAATTTAGAATTCTATTGTTAGGATCATAAAGCCAGTACACACCACAGTCTATCCATTCGTTACTGTTGCTTAAATATCGTATTGCCTCAAACCTCCCAAACAAGAGTTGAATATCAAACAAGCCACCAAAAATTGAACCAATAAATAAGTTCACACCACCGTCTATCCATATGCTTCCATTGTGTAAATGTATTGCCTCAAACCTCCCAAACAAGAGTTACAAACCAACATGCCCATGAAAAATTGAACCACCAATCAAAAATAAATAAATAAATGCCTTGTCCAAACTAGTGGAAGTCAGCAACAGAAATCTTGTTCTGCAATACCAGTCTGTCAAAAATTGTATCTTAATTACATTATGTCTTTAAAATTATTCCTAATTGACAGTGCCCCAGGTATCGGTCTTTCTCTATTCCTTTTAAATTCTTCAAATTGCACCATCCTGCACCTTCTTGTGTTTGCCTTTATAGATCTCTATTTTATATGCCCAACAATCTCAAACAACTTATATTTGTTTTATCTCCATCAAGGCTACTCCTAGCTTGTCTTGAATATATACATATCCTATCTTTCTTGGTCTTTCTACACATCCATTGCATCCTCATCTTGTTGCTTCTTAATTATCCAACCTTATGCTCCATATCATAGCAGGTCTATAGTCGTGATAAAATTCGCCATTTATCTTGCACAGAATACGTAGTTCACATAATGCTTTAGAAGCACCACTCCACTAAAACTATACAATGAAATTCTGTGTGAAACATGCAATATTTCCATCCTTATAAACAATCCAACTAACAGAAGTCAGAACTTTTGGGAGTGTTCTTGTTCTTAATTTTTACTAGTGACCTTACCCACCCCAGGTTGCTCGATTGGTAAGGGCGAATAGGGGATTGCGTGGGTTAGGCGCACGGTCTCAAGTTCGATTCCCCAGCTGAGCAGGTTCGGATTTAAGTGGGAGGTCGTGGCTGTGGGTTGCTGCGCAAGCCTCCTACTTGGGATTAGTCGGGCCTAAGGCCCGGAAACCCAAGTTATCAAAAAATAAATTAAAAAAAAAAAATTACCAGTGACCTTCCAACTTTTTCTATATTGCCAATAAAGAAAACATTATTTAAAGGGAAAAAATGCAAATAAATAACTTTTTGGATGAACAAAATGCAAATAGACAATCAAGAAGACAAGAACCAATTACAAAGACAAGCTCTCTCCACGTGACATAACATTCCTATGGATGTAGATCTTAGTACAATCATTAACCGCAAAGCTACTCAATCATGGCTGAAAAACAAGATGTCCAAAAAAAATCCTATGATTCACATATTTCTTTAATAATGAGACAGTCCCAAAAGCGCAACTCTTTTTCACAAAATCCAAACAGTGGTAATTATCACCCTCACCAATAATATTGTCAAACTTAAGTGCATGGCTTTTGCCCTTTGAAAAGAGCTAAAAACTCAATTTCTCTATAGCAGCAATTACCAATTTGTTTCAAAAAAACATGAGTTTAACTATTACTTGGATGACCCGACAACTCTTCCATTACACAAATATAAATCAATTAAAAGATGTTAACTTTTGAAAGTATTTATATTAACAAAATTATTCCATAAAAAATAGGATAATAGCTGTCGCTTTTAGATTTGAATTAATGCAATAGAGCAGTTGGTTGGAAGTGGAAAATTTTCTAAAAGTTTTAAGGGTATTTAGGGAAATAAAAAATGGGTCATGCTTCATCTACACCAAGACTGTCACGACCCTGATCCCAATGCCCGAATCCCGATGTGGGTGGCACGGATCACGAGGTGCGACCTTCGGGTTCCCAACCATGGAACGCGAAAAATAGCCACAATTAACAAAGTAAAAGTCTACTAATACTTTCATAAAATCTAATCATGCTTATATTAAATCAATCAGAGTGCGGAAGAAACAATTCAATTTAAATAGCTTCATAAGAGCCTACAAACCAAATCAATCTATTCAACTATCCTATTACATTCAATCTGATCTAGGAATTCAAAAAAAGAAAATAAATAACTTTCACATCATCATATCCACGTAATCATCCAATCATCTTAACCTGCAACAATAATAGGTTGCATGAGCTTGGAATGCCCAAGAAGAAGTACATTATGTTGCCATCCTCAAGGAATCACATCAGTCCAAAACATGCATACATTATCATTTGGTATAAACAGCATCATATCGCATAAAAACAGTAAAAATAACAGTAATATTTCCATATCATATGAACATTCATCATGTCAATCAATCACACGAAAGCACTCCACTATCCGGTGATTAGCCGGTCACAATCTCCACCAACACCCCGGTCCACGACCTTTCGGTCAATATGTCTCCACATTCAATCATCCCACGTGTACAACATAGTTTTGTAGGATTCGCAACCTACCGAGCTCAATTCCCGAAGCTATTTTCGTACATTTAGGGACTAACACCCAGGGAGGCCTACAAAGAGAACGTTTACCCACGCACATTTAGGGAATCAACACAGGGAGGTCTATCAAACAAGACGATTACCCATATCAACCACAAGTTCCATCTCAACCGAAGTATCCCAAACAATAGGAATTCCAGTGATAGAATCCTTCAGAAGCTATCCGGGCGCACATACACCCGAATAATCCGCCGGAAACCATCACAAGACTCTTTCACAACAATCCGTAGAATCTCCGGTGATAACACCCTTCAGAAGCTGTCCTAGCGCCTATACACCCGAACAATCCTTAGGAAGCCATCACAGGATTCCTTTCCAATTCACATACATAATAATCACATGTTATCACAATATCAATAATTCAAGTAATCCATGTCCATATTTATGTCTCAAAGCATCATACAAGTGTGAAGCAATAACCCCAAGTCAAATCAATCAATTATGCTAAATCAAATCCGTCGGTAGGCTGGTCGGTGTACCGACGCCTACCGATCAACTCAAATCTGGGTGCTCAAGTCTCCTTCGGTAGATTGGTTGGTGTACCGACGCCTACCGAAGTGGTACAGTGATCTATTGTCGGTAGGGTGGTCGGTGTACCGACGCCTATCGACCGTAATGGTCTAAGTTATTAAATTCCATCGGTAGGGTGGTCAGTGTACCGACGCCTACCGATGGGCTACAGTAACTCCCTGTCGGTAGGTTCGTCAGTGTACCGACGCCTACCGATGGGCTATAGTAACTCCCTGTCGGTAGGTTCGTCGGTGTACTAACGCCTACCGATGGGCTGCAATGACTCCCTGTCGGTAGGGTCGTCGGTGTACTGAGGCCTACCAATGGGTCACGTTCTGGTAATTTCTGGATAATCTCAACTCATCTTTCACATCCGATTTTAAATCCCCACTTATTTAATGTGTACATATAGATCCTATTAGCCATTATACACCAAGTAAAGGTAATTTAAACAACATAATTTATATCATGGTTCAATTTAGATCATGCAAACACACAACCAAAATTTGGAAATCACATCAAGGCCATCGTATTTTAAAACATGAATTCACTCATTCACTTCTGAAATTTCTCAAAGATTATACAGAAAATGCAACTTACTTGATTATGCTATAAGATGTGTTCTTCCTCTCTACTTCTTCTTCTTCCTCTTCAATCTTTAACCCAGTTATAGCCGTCTCTTTCTCTCTCTCTAATTCTCTCCTTCTTAAACAAACATCAATCATAGATTCTCTTCTCTCCATTTTCAGCCAATAGGAAACCGTCATATTAGATTTGAACTCTTTCTAATCCTAATCCACAAACAATCTTACTTTAATTCAAATTAGACACAAATCTAATCTAACCTCCATCCTAGTTATTTTACCAAACTATCCCCACTGTCTCACACGTTTTTCACTTAAGCCCATTTAGTTTAAGCCCATTACTTAATTAGTTTAGTTGAGTTATTAAGCCCACTACACTAATTAATCCAGCCCATTAATCTATTAAATGTTTCATTCGTCCCATATAAAGTCCAACCAAAATTAAGTTTAGGAAATTACAAAACACTTCCCCAATAGTTCTATTATTTCCAATCTGATCCCCAATTTCATAATTAGATTACAATTAGATCCTTAGTTCTAGTTTAGGGTCGCTACAATGACGGTGCCTTCTCTTTAAATATAGTATAGATAAACGTATTAGGTCTACAACTATGAAACTCTATCATCCACCTGGAGATTATTCAATTTTTTAATCCCAAATCCATTTAGTCTATTCTAAGATATCTCCATTATTGACTCCTCAATGTTGAATATAGTAGAAACTAGAAACTAATATACTTTAGTGTTACTATTAATCCTCCAGACCAAATAGTAGTTCTGACCCACTTCAACTTGAGCAAGCTAAGCAGTAATGTTCTCTCTAAAAAATCTTAAGTCTAACGCAACCACGGCTTATTTACTAAACAAGGGATTAGGTAAGGTATAAAAATGAAAGGAAAGAAAAGTAATCCCATGACCTGCAGTTTAGAAAAATGCAGGCAAAAACCAAACAAGAATCTTCAAGTATCCATATTTACGAATAGTTATCAGGTTACCTAAAAGGATTACGAAATTTCTGTCCATTGTTTAATACAATATTCAGATCGCTATATTTAGCTATCGGATTATCTAAAAAGATTAAGAATTTTTTATTAATTAAAAATTTAACCATTCAGATACTTTGTTAAAAATGCTATCAGAATTCTGCACGTAGAAAGTTATCTCTTTTGCAAAAGATTTTTAATCGCATAACTATATTATTATTCTAGAGCAATCCCAATGGGAAGGGCGGAGGCCTCCCAACACTTCTCTCCTTAAATCCTCAACTCTCATAATTTTGGGCTTTCTCACATTTAAGAAAGCTGAATTAAAAAGGCTTTCAATCAATCAGAAGTTAATAAAATATTAATAAATTTAAAAACTAATAATACCACATTATTAGTTGACAAGTGTAACTAAAACCAAATCACCTAAAATCTATCTTCACTTTCCTAAAATGACAGTAATGCTCTTTAAAAAAACTAAAAATAAAAATTATGAGTTATTTTAGGGATATTAAAAAATCCTACTCACTAACGAGGTTTCCTATAATATCTTTCACTCCCACGCACATCACAAAAAACCCTAGAAATTGATTACTTTAAAAATCACCAAAAAATTTCCCTTCACTTTCCTAAAATGACTCTTTAACACTTTCTAAAAAATATAATAATTAGGAGTAATTTTACGGATATCAACAACCCCTACTCACTAACATCTTATCTGAATATTCTACAAGATTCATTGTGCGGGTGGTAGAGGCCTCCTAAGGCTTCCCTCCCTCAATTCTCAATTCTCAATTCTGAGAGTTAAAATTTTTTTTTTAAGAAAAGCAACAAACAATACCAATCGAATAATGCCACATCATACACACTCACTTTATTAGGCTTTATGTTAAAAAAGTAAAGATTAATAAGCTCTTTTAATTAGCGTTGAAGATCTCCCCTATCTCTTCACATGTATCTCTCTCCATCTTTCCTAAAGTTTCTCTCTCCTTCCTTTCTAATTTTCTTTTAGTTTTGATTTTTTTTAAAATAATATTATATAAATTATTAATTCTAAAAACATCATAACGTTTAAGCTATATACATATTTAAGGTATATCCATTTTCATATATTAGTATCAAATAAAAATATATTTTTAATTTTTAATTTTATTATTAATAGCATTTTCCCAAGAAAATTACTTGACGTCCCAATTAAAGAGCTACTTTTACCATAATTAGAATACACGTCTCAGCACGGAAGTCTACATGTCCAAATTTGAAGTTGTATCAAATTATAACTCTCAACCAACCTAATTTTTATATTTAAAAAAAAAAAAACAGAACATCTTAAACAAAAGAAAAAAAAACTCAGTATAGCACTGCTATATGCTATCTCAATCAAGGTTGTTTCAAAGTCTATCTATTGATTGCTTGCCATCTGTTATACTATCTTCTAGCAATATTTGTTTTAAGTTTCATCAAACTTAGTTTCATTGGAATCATCAGTTCTGATTTTTTTTCTTTTTTGTGTTGTTGTAATTTTGAGGTTTTCTTTTGTTTTCCAACCACTCTTTGGAATTGTACTAATTTGTCATCTGATCTTAATGATTTTTTACATAATACATTCGATTAAAAAATATTAGATCAGGTTATGTGCATAATGAATGGATGCTCGAGTTATGAAGTTCCTATCGTATGAGTAGGCTTCAAGAGTTGACAGATCAGTTTTTAATGGGTAATCGGACAGTAAAAATAGATTGGAAGACTATCTATGAGTTTCCCCCCTTTGTAACCATTTTTTTTTACACCTTTTAGGTAAAAAGATGGGTTGATTGGGTGCTTGGTACTTTTGTTTGGGTCTCTCAGAAAATTTTATAAAATGTTCCACAAATAGTAAGTATAAGCATTGATTTTGACCCGGGTGGACCCAACATTTATTATGTCCTGGTGCAAACTGCAGTAAAGCAATACCAATGAACCCAACCAAGTCTTGGTGCAGATTGCAGATTTCTAGAACTAAGTCGTAATTCGGTTTTGGATAGGCCAATACCCAATTAGAACCCAGCATCATGTATGTTCTAGCTTCAGTTCATACAATTATCACAGGGTCTAGGTATGAGTATATCATGCCCAAATCAGATTTGATCTATTGACACGACTTGCAAGCAAAACATGATTAGTGAATGACCCATGCACGTGCATAGTTGTTGTTGGTGAAAAAGATAAAAAATAAAAATAAAAATTTTGCAAAATATGAAAGTAAAAAAATAAAATAAAACTTCAAGAAAAAAAATAGCAACAATGCATTCAGTTATCCTAATGTATATCAAAATTCTAACTAATAGGAATCTATATCGGGTAGTTGTCCTAGTTGCACACTACATTTATCAATAATTAGTTTGTTTGAAATTTTTAAAATAATCATTGAAAATTTGCAAATGTATTCTTTAGCAAGGTTGATTTCAGAAATTAAAATATTAATTTGAGCATGATGAAATGACTTCTTTTTTTGGTATGCCCGCGTTGGTGGTCTTGCGACCACTCTCCCATAGGGGAGACACGGAATTAAACCCCAGAGAGGCCCGAACCCTCCTATTTTCAGGAGCTACAGTGAAGGCGGGAGAAATCGATCTCAGGCCTTGGGTGCGACAACCCAAGGCTTTACCTCTATGATAAGCGACACCTTCGATGAAATAAATTAAACTAATGATAATTGTGTGTGATGAAATGTTAAGCAATTAATGATGAATGCAATTGATTCTGCGATATCAAACAATAAATAACTACTTAAATAAAACAGAATTTGCTATTTTTTTCCCCTATCAATCCTGTGCATCGCATGGGTTTTCCACTAGTAACTAAAAGACATGAAACTTTTTTTAACTCCCAAGGAACCACCAAGACAGAATGTCAAATAGTACCATGTACATGTCGGCTAAGTGAAATGTTGGACAAATCTCAAAAGTAGCCAGCCCCATCTATTTGTCACCCAAACTGACGATGAACTTAATATCCACATTTAGAAATCATGATAAATCTGCTGAAAAAAAAAATCATCAGAAGCTCAGCAATTACAATATGATTATGCAGTCTATATGGAAACATATCTGTATGACTTCCTCGTTCACAACTAAGTCAGAGCATCAAATACTACCCTGCATATGTCGACAAAACATGTGTCCAGTGTCCACTAAGTGAGAATGTTGGACAAATCTCAAAAGTAGCAAGTCCCATCTATCTGTCAGCCAAACTAACAATGAACTTAATCTCTGCATTTGGAAATCGTGATAAATCTGCTGAAAAAACTAACCACGAGCTCAGCAATTACAATATGATTATGCAGTCTAAGTGGAAAGATATCTATAGGATTTCATCATTCAGAGATATATGGATACTCCCCAACAAAGTGGAACTCAATTGCTTATAACTACCATATGTAACTTGTTAATATTCAGAGCATTGAGCAATAAAATTCAGGCTAACAAGGGAACAAATATAGCTTTGCTATAATTCAAATCGAAAAAAATAAAAACTAATAATACCAACACAAACGCATATTAAATTAAAAGAAACATACGAAATATTGAATAAACCTTATGATAGAGTGCTTTCCATGCGTTATCATCGTTTGCAGCCTTCCGCATCAAAGAATTCGTCATTGAAAGACGACAAAGACTTCGATAATCCAAGTAACTCAGAGCATGAGTCGTGATCTCCGGCACCAACTGCTCCATCATCGAAGCACCGGTCTGCCGCTCGGCAACCACCGGCGCTCTCTCATGCATCTCTCCGGCGCTACCGTTCATGTAAGGAGTTGTCATCATAGCAGAAATCGAACCTCCACCACGACCATCGCAATAACACAAACAACCACATGACCTTTTCTTCCATGAACGACCACTACTGTCTAGCTTCTTTGATCCTCTTTTCCTGAGAACAACCACCGTCGATGATCGGAAAACCCACAAAGCAACCAAAACACAGAATGCCGTGACGGCGGCTGCTAAGGAGAACGATACAGATGATAAATCTCCGGTTAAACGAGAGGAGCTCTCCATTTCAAAGACATCAAAATCTCGCAAAACAAGAAACCCTAGAAGAACAAGCTATATATACTGCAAGAAGGTTTATAATTGCATTAGAACGCTAGGATTTTGCTTTCAAAATACTAGGGTTTCTTTGTTATTCATTCTCTTCTTCTTCCTCTCCTACTCGGTGTTTCGAAATTTTCGGAAGCGGTTGGTTTGCATTGCGGGAGAGAGAGCGACGGGGAGATTGTAAATGAAAAGCTCTTAGAAGGGCAATTCAGTCTTTTTGCTATTTCTTTATTTGGCAAGATATCTGGTGAAACGCTCCGTACTTAAATCCTTCCTAGTGAGGCATAGAACCCCACACCTATATTCAGCTGAAACTATATATATATATATACTAGTTTTGCCCCCCACCCCACCACGTGCTACGCACGTGGGTTGTCTCTAACTTATATACAAATACAGTTTATCAAGCATTCCAAACCTTACAGAGAACATAAAACATAAAGTGGCTAATATCTAAACATCCAAATATTTACAACATGGAGTGAAATCTATATTGTTTTTATGTTTGTACTACAGTAGATGGTAGTGTTGGAAGAGATTTTCTATTTCTTTGTATTGCACCACTTGTTTTGCACATGCACCTATATTTAATACATAATAATAAAAATAAGGTATCATAAATTGATTCATAACATAATCATATTTTTTGTTAGTAATCTTTAATGTAAAATATATAGATGTTTAAGAAGTATACCTTTTGGTTCTTCGTCTTTTTGGAATATTAAGAACTCGTAATTATTTTAGTAGAATGCCTTATTTGCGCCTCCTTAGTAATTGAATGAAGAAAAAATTGAAGTACAAGTAAAAGAAGCATTTAGATATAGTATTAAATATAAAATAAAATAATAAATAAATGAGAAGATACAATAAATAACAAAATATACCTTCCAATGTTCATTTACATTATTTCTAAAAGAAGAAGTTAGAAACGTTAAATTAAAGTACGTATTTAAAACATAATGAAATGTTATTTAATTTTTTATATATATTTATACCTCCAATAAAATACGTTTTTTCATTTTCTCATAATTGCATTCACCTGATATCCTCTGCGTACTTGTGTAGTAGAAAAATATATATAGAATATCATTTAAAAAGCATTAAAATATTGCAACTAATTGAAATAATATAACTGACACAATCTATAAAAAATCTAGAAGGGTTACTTACAGTATTCATATCACGATGCTTGACATTTTTTATGTATTTCCTACAGTGTGTTCAATAGAAAGCTCAATTACGTTGTTGATAGTATTAACAAATGGTTAGTAATTGTTAATGTTTAAAAGTAAAAGAACGGTAAATAATACTTTCGATCCCTTATTTTATGTAATTCATCTCTGACCAATTTTTTAAGAGTTGTGTTGTGCATTTTTATTGAATAACGCCATCTACCACTGTACATCCGTATCTTTGGAATCTGTGATGAAGAAACATATTTATTTAAGAAGGTAAAATATATGGATATATGAATGAATGATTTTACATTGAACATTTAGATTTTACAAAAATAAATAATTATAAGGGTACTTGAACTGTGTTGCTCTTTTCTCCCATTTGTATTGCAATATCTGATATATTTGATTAAAGCAATCACAACATATGTTGTAAATCTATAGTTGCATGTGCGTGAAAAATAAGTTAGGCTTGAACCAGTTCTAAACTTTTATAAAGATGTAATCAATAAATAAAACATTAAAACATTAGTATAAAATTTTCATATAAATGAAATTAGTAAAACATTTCTTTGATTTACTTTATGTTTCTGCAGATATTGGTACATTAGAGGGTTTCAAAATACTTGATTCGTTGTGCATATTTTGTTAGGTAGTTTGATTGTGTTGAACAGTGATAGTATAGGAGCTCAATATTAACCTGCTATGTTAACTATTTTTATTACTATCTGTTCTCAGGGTTTGAAGAGGAACTCGTGGATCCAGAACACAATCCATTTATTTTAAGCCTGGGCTTCCTTAACACTATGTCAAGAAGATCCATCAAATGACTACACCACTTGCATCATTTGTCCCCATCCTCAAAGAACACATCTAACCAATTGGCTTCTTTAATTAATAGCAACACATCTAAAAAATGTAGTTGATTTAAAACATTTTAGCAAAAAAAATATTCATGGTTTCAATTCATGAAAGAGAATCAAAGAACAAAACAGAAAAATAAGGAAAAAAATCTAATATGGGAAATTCATACCTGTTAAAGACCAAAAGGTTGGATAAAATTCCCCAAATTGTTGTAGTTACTTTTAAATCCTGCGTTTATGGAAAATGCAATTGATTTAAAATATTTTATTAAAAAATAATAATATTCATAGTTTCAACTCTTAAAAGCAAATCAAAGAATAAAACAGGGAAAAAAGGAAAAAAAATTCTAATAAATGAAACTCATACCTTTGGCAGAGCTTGGGAACACCACGAAGAACAGGAGGCAATGATCGGGCTTGTGGGTTTGGGTATGGTATTTGAAGGAAAACAATGAAGAAGAAGAAGAAGGGAGAGTGAAAAAGCGATAAAGATTACTTACCGTAGGTTAGATCGCCGGAGCTCACGAATGGTAGCCGGAGCATTTCTTTAAGAGAGATAACTTGTTAAAAAAATGAGGAGCTACCACGTCATGAGAAGCTGTAGATTGTGGATTTTGTTCTCCTCCACTGACGGGAACCTGCTCACGTCGAACCTTCTTGTTGGAGCTCTAAAATGACCGAAAGAACCCGTCTCTGAACTCCCTGAAATGGAATAAAAAAAAACGTACCATTTGTTTCCAATTTTAATGCTAATTTTTCCAAACAATCATCACAAAAATCCCATTTAAACACATTTTGAATCTATCGAAATTAATTAAAAAAAATCAAAAGAAGTTCACGTCGAACCATCTTGCCGAAGCTCCAAAATAACCTAAAGAACCGCTTCTGAACTGCAATTGATTTACAATATTTTATCAAAGAAAAAAATAATATTCATAGTTTCAACTCATGAAAGAAAATCAAAGAATAAAAAAAAAGGAAAAAAATCTAATAAATGACACTCGTACTTGTGTCAAAACTTGAGATCACCACGAAGAATAGGGGCAGTGATCAGGCTTGTGGGTTTGGGGTATGGTATTTGGAGGAAAGCAATGAAGAAGAAGAAGAAGGGAGAGTGAAAAAGCGATAAAGGTTACTTACAGTAGT
>JAUPMG010000017.1:17673799-17685598 GCA_031762675.1 Pachysandra terminalis | reverse complement strand
CTTATGAAAACAACTACCATAAGAACTCCGGATGATCCCTACCTCTTTTTTCCTTAGATCCTTATCTCTGCAAGTTTTCTTGCACTAGCAGATCACCAAGTTTCATCTTCCTTATTCTTCTTCCTCATTCTCCTTCTTCCTATTTTTTCTTCTTTTGTTTTGGACATGTGAATCCCAAAGACAGTTTCTCTCTCTACTCTCACATGATCCTGTACACTAAGCAAGAGAATATGTTAAGGAACCTTCCCATGCTTACATGTGTCCCTCCCATACCTATTCATAACTTCCTAATATTACACAATGGACCCTAACTTATTTTATAATTACAAATAAATACTAATTTAGTTAATTAGACACAGTCTTATATTTCTTAATTATAATTAAATAATATTAATTATAACTTAAGGACACGGGTCACTACAAAATAGGAGGTAAACAATTTGACTGAAATTGTGGGAGGTGGAATATCAACCTCATGACTCATTCTTTGCCACCATTAGAAAAGCCAAGATGGATAAACAATCTTAATGGACTATGGGCATAGTTTAATAAACCACGAGTGTTTATGAATTGGATTCTGGTAGTAAAAAGTATTACTCCAGGCTGAGATATAATCCCAGTAATTATAAATAATATTGGAGGCTTGAAGTTTCCTCGTAGAATTGGGATTTAATCCTCATTTGGAATGAGAAATGATTTTTCTCACAATAGCTTTGCTATAAGCAAATGGGCCATTAGCCTGGATTGGCTTGGCCAAGGTGTGGGAAATTTCCACACTGCCAGTCTCTTTCAAGATGGCCTCGTAATCTTTTATGGATTTTCCAGATCTACCAGCATAATTCTGGTTAAGGAGATAGTGTGTCATTAACTCCCAGGGGTCATTAAACCACTGTTCATCCTCTTCATTGATACATAATATATGATGAGTAGTCATTGTATTAAGGATAAATTAAGGTGCCGGAGTAGAAACTACTTCCGCAGTAGACTTAGTTTGATTACTAAGTAAATCTCGTGCCTGAGACAAAGAAGGATATTGCTCTCTATATCGATGTGATTGCGGGGATTTTTATGTTTGTTTCCCACGAGAGGAATGTCCTCCGCAAGCATGAAAATGCCTGATGCTACTCATGACCTTGTAAAAACTCACGAGTAAGAAAGTTAGGAAGAAAGTTTGATTCTCCCTTGATATATTCAACATTGAAGTCAAAATTGGATAATTGAGCTTGCCAACTTACAAAAATATGTTTTGAAACTATATTTTTAACATTTTTTCGTAAAATATTGATATTGGTTAAAGAGAGGCAAGGTAATTGCTTGGCTTTTAGTTTGATTAATTTGACTGCTCTTATATGAGCATCAGACCAAGGAAGGGGATTATTTTTAAGTCTAGCATAAAGGATTGCGGTATCAACGGCAAAATCTTTATAGTAGCCGGATATGTAATTAAGACTACCTAAAAACCTCTGTAATTGGGTTTTATTTTTAATTTGATCTAGAAATTTAGATGCAAATTCAATTGCTTGATCAATAGGGATAATTTTCCCTTCTTGAATATAATGTCCAAGAAATCAGACATTAGTTTGAAATAGTTTCATTTTGGGAGCAGACAAAATTAAACAATTTCTTTTGATAACATCTTTCAGAATTTTAAGATGTTTGAAATGCTAATATAATGAATTAGAAAATATTAAAATATCATCAATGTAGACGATGCAAAATTGAGAGTAAAGAATGAATATTTCATTCATAATATTATGAAATTCAGAAGGTGCATTTTTTAAACCAAATGGCATTACATTCCATTGGCAATGGCCAAAGGGAATGGTGAAGGCAGTTTTATATTTGTCTTCAGTGGCAATTTGGATTTGCCAATATCCAGACTTGAGGTCAAATTTGGAAAATATAACTGCAGATTGCAATCTGTCTAGTAAGTCTTTTTTATTGGGAATTGGATATCTTATCCATTCAAGCACGTCATTTAAAGGCTTGTAATTGATCACAAGTCGAGGTGTGCCTCTTTCCTTTTCTTCTGCCTTATTGACATAAAAGGCAATACAACTCCAAGGATAATGGCTTTTGGAGATAAGCTTTTTATCTAAAAGATTTTGGATTTCGAACTTCCAAAGCTCCAGATAGTCAGCCTTCATTTGGCTTGGCTGAGCTTTGGTAGGAATCTGTTTCTCATTAAAATCCTTAATATAAGGAAGAGAAACAATATGCTTTTTTCTATCCCAAAAGGCATTTGAGATATCATTGCACACTTCAGTGGGAAACTAAGTTTTAATTGACTCAATCTGGAAGATCATGTCAGGTTTTTGAGGATAATCATGAATTGTTAAAGATGAAATTTCCTTTTGAAGAAAAAAACATTTGTTTCTCTTTGGAGAAAATTTTATCTTTAAGAGTATTAATATATTTATTAATTGGTAAAGTTATGAATTCAAATATGATTTATTTACCATTTAAAGTGGTATAGATTCCATTAGAATCTATCTGATTAATTGGCATGATGAAAGCCAAAAAGGGAGTCCCAAGAGTTACTTGTTGACTCGTGTTCTTGATTAATAAGAATGTAGATGGTAGGAAAATACCATATTTGCAGATATAAACTTCATTAAGTTTAAATTTTATCTGCATTTTACCTCCACTGACATTAGTGAGACCTTGAGTGGTTTTTTCAAAGTACTAGGTTGGCACAAGGCCTTGCTGAATACAGTTCATATCTGCACCGCTATCAACTAATGCAATACAGTTTATATCTGCACCGCTATCAACTAATGCAATACAGTTCATATCTGAACCATTTTTCAAATGTTATTTGGTTCATAAGCATTAAATATTTAGGAGTAATTTCAAGAGTATTAGTAGAAGGACTAGTATCTTGAGCAGTATCCTTGGAAGTGTTATGACTAGTAGAAGCTTCATGCGAGTCAGAATCAATAAGAATACCTTTATTAGGTAAAGTCTTATGCTGAAATTGATGAATCTCGAATTGCATATAATCTTATTGAGTTTTGAGATGTTTAATCTCAATTTTCAACCGATTAACTTCATTATTTAGATCATGAATGTTAGTCTGTCTTTGATGAGACATAGAGGTGTTGCCAAGACGGTTTAACACCTCTTTCATGCTATAATGCATGCCAGGTATTTGGGGTGAAACAGTGACAGGGATGTTAGGTTTGGTTGTTTCATAGCAGTTTTAATTAACTGCATTTTTACTTGGGGACCAGTTATCTGATCAATTAGATTAATGATAGATTGTTGTTGATCTGTAAGTACGTTAATACATAGACCATTCATTTGGATAATAGCTTGTAAGCTTCAAATTTAGAAGATTCTAAAGAGGATGAAGAATAAAGTTGATTAAATCCTTATTGTTAGAATAATTATTACATTGATCAGTTTCCTTATCAGAATCAGATGAATTAAGTAATAATTTACTTAATTGAAGTTTTAAATCTTCTTCTATTTGGAGATTATTTAACTTTTTTTGGTGGTACATTTATTGGCATAATGATCAATCTTACCACATTCATAGCATTTTGCTTCTTTAGGATTTTTTGATATTCTTTTATATTTTTTAGAATATCTGGTTTTGAAACTTTCTGGTTGATTTTTATAATATTTTCTTTTATAAGATTTCCTTTTAGAAGAAGTATCTTTCTCCTTTGATTTCCTTTTATTAGGATAATCAATTTGAGTATTGTAAGCATATTGTTCACAGAAATCACCAGTTTCTTTATTTTTGGCTAACTTTTGTTTCTTTAATTGTTTTTGCAATTTAATATCATTGCAAATTGCTAATCCTTCTTGAATAATAATACTAGTAAGACTACCATATGTGTGAGTATCATATGATATAGAGATACCATTATTCAAATCTCTCAATTTCTTTCTTACCTTTTCGGCAAAGAAAGTTGGTAAGCCATCAATAAATTTGGCTTTTCAATGCTCAGAATTAGCATCATTTCGCATAAGAACTTTAGCAAGAAATACATCCTTGTACCATCTAAAATGACTCAGAGTGGGACAACGGAGATTTTGCAAGAGTTCCCTAGAACGTTCAGTATTATCCTCTTCTGGGCCAATGAAATGATGTATGAGTGTGAGGATGAGAGTATAAACGGCATCCTATTGAGGGATATCAACATTCTGCTCATTTTTAATGATTTTTGTAGCATGTAAAATTTCATGCTTCTGTTGAGGGGATATGACATTTTCCCACCAACCTTTAAGAAGGTCAGTAAATCCGCAGATTATAAACTTGACAACTTCTTGATCAGAATTATTATTTTGCTTACATACAGTACCGTACATAAGTATCTGATGAATAGTTTCTTAAATTAAATAATCAGACATGCCATTTATGTTCCATTCGTAGATGGTCTTACCATGATAAAATTTCTGGGTATGGAAGAATTCTTCCTCGTAGAGAATGTCTTGAGGGGTAGGTCTAGGATAGTAATTCCTAGTGGGACCAACAAAAGTAGTTTTGGGATTACTGCTGCTAAAATTGATCTTATTAAGTTGAAGGGCATAATTGTTTTCAACAAAATTAGATTCAATTTCACAGAGTTTATCTAGAGTGATATCAGAATCAGAAGCATCGAAATCCTGATGAGACAAGGCATTTATATGAAGACCTTGAAGCTTTTTAGTTAATGGATTTAAAAATTCATCATTTTTATGAGATTTCGTTAAATTAAATCCTGATACTTCAACTGGAGGTTTAACAATAGGAAGATCCGGTGGTTTATCCGGAGGCTTCTTATGTTGAAGAATTTGATAGTATTCTCAATTCTACCTAGTTGAGTTCCTACGGATTGGAGGAAGAGATTAGTGTAATTATTTTGCTTATAGATAAAATTTATATCTACAAGGCTTGGGTAAACTTCCTTTTTGTTACCTTTATCTATATTTTTTGCAATTTATAAAGTCAGAAGTTTCAAGAGTTTGAGAATTACCAATATTTGGTAATTTCAAGGATTGAGTAGGAGGGTGAATGACAGATATTACGTTATCCTCAACAGTTGTCCATTTTTTGTAATATTCTTCTAAAGAAATGATAGTAGGAACATATCGAGTTAAATAGAACAATTTGACAAAGTAAATGCTTGTCTGATGGGTTTCTAAATAATTGTAAAACTCAGTTTTAAATTGTTGCTACGTATTTTTTTCACAATTTCCATAAAAAATACAAAAAAAAAAAAAATTCATAAAATCAATTAGGGATAAGATGAATTAAGCTTAAACATGTTAAATCTATAGTATTATATATGCACGATAAAAGTTTGGTTTGGTCGGGCTTATACATGTCTAGCCCAAACCCAATCTTAAGTATTTCAAGTTTCTATAAAATCAAGTGCGACTAACCTAGGGTCAAAAAATTGTGCCAAAGCCTAGTTAAAATCGGTCTGGCTCATCTGACCTGAACGGGTCAAGCTTAAATTGCCAACCCTACTCCAAACCTTAAATCCTAAAACTTAGTATGTTATTTTAGTGTTAGTTTTAAGTTACTAAAACTTAGTATTTTATTTTTGTTTCATTCTATCTATTGGACTCTCAATTCAATTAAATTGTACTAGCGAATGAAATTGCACGTTGATAAGTATGTAGAACGTTTTAACCATTTTTTGTTTTCATGTCAATTTTTTTTAAAACTGAAATAAGGTGGAAACAATTATTTTGAAAAATTAACCACTACCATACTTTATCATACTAAATATTACTTTTAAAAAATTTTAAATATGTTTAGCTCGCTTTACAATGCTTCCTTTCCCTAATATAGACATAAGCCGTTAGAATCCTATTTACTTAAAAACTCTAATCCCCTAACATTACATATCAATATTCTTCAAGAATTATATAGTAGCCTCCAAATTATTTCATTTTACAAAAAAGGAAGAAACGATAATAGTAAAATAACTAAATAACAACATTTTTGGATAATCTAAATTATTTTCACTATAAAAACCATTATTCGTTTTTTTTCGAAAAACACTACGTTCCATCATAGAAGTTTTATAAAATATATTTTTATATTTTTCGTTACAAAGAAAGACAAATTTTAAAACAAATTTAATTAATTAGTTTCTTTCGTGTGTGTCTCGTTCGTGGTGATACAGTAGTGATTGATTGAAGCTCGTTCACTACTAGTGGGACCCAACGTTAATAACCACTCACAGGGCGAGTTTGGGAATCTTTCTTAAAGTCGGCGAGTTTCGTCGACGGTCCTTAACCCTTCTTTTGACCTTGAGTGTGCACACATCTCCAGAAGCGGAGGCGCGTTTCCTCAAGCGTCCGGAGTACCGAACCCTTCTCCGTAATCCGCACTTCTGCAAATCCACATCCATCGGCCATTTCCTTCTTTTTTTTTTAGGGTTTATCCGAGTCGGAAAAAGAGATTTCTCGATCGAGAACTGCTTAGATCTCCCTAGACAGGTCTGTAGATTGTCGTTATGTTGTCTACATTATATTCTATATTTGATTACAGTTGTTTCAATCCTGGTGTTTTTACTGCTAAAACCATAAGGAAACCCTAGCTGTGACTTGAAGGGATTATAATCTGCTCAGTTAGATTGTACTGGTTACTGCTAAAATCCTTATTTTTTTCACTTCATTTTAATGATTGTTTATAAGCATAATCGAAGAAACGCTCACCTTGAATTGAAAAGTTATAAGCTACTCTGTGCATTTGTTTACTGATTTTTGGAATTGGTTAGTGAGGATGCCCGCTTTTACTGAAGACTTAACCTTAGAAGATTGAATGATTGAGCAGGATTTATGTTGAATATAGCGATACAGCGTTTGAAATAAAACGTTTGCCGTAAACTAGGTCAAATTTATGCATTATTAATGAATGTGCCAACAGTCTTCTAAGACCTGAGAATTTTGTGTCTAAACTGGAATGCATTTCCTTAGACTTCAAGTATTCAACAGAAGATGAGTTATTTGCAGATCGTGTTGATCTGATTCAGACTGTTAATTGGCTTAAAGCATATAGTGCTACATCTTAGAGCGAAAGCTCTGGAGAATTAGGAAAATTTGTTTGTTTGATTGAAGAAGGGAGATTTGGGTATTTTGGATCCTTGGACTGCAATGGAACTTAAAAAGTTTCAGTTATTGTTCTGAAGTTTTGGACACTTTCCCCCAATTGCAGGTATTTTCAAAATTTATTATTTATTTTCTAAGTTTTGTTCATATTTAGAAATAAAAATGGATTTTCAAAATATCCCAAAATCTATTTGAAAATACTGTAAAATGATTCAAATTCCCCAAATTTCGACTGAATTTAGTGGTTAATGGAATTCCAGATGTTGGTTTCATTACTGTTATCTAAAACAGGAAGTGGATAAGGCGAAAGTTACCCTAAAGGCTGACAGATGTTACGCTGGACAAATAACGGAACCATTCTCCCTGGTCCAGATGTAATGCAAGAGTGAGCAAGTTCAGGTCCAAATGAAGAATTAATAACCACCTCTCAAATGGTTGGAATTTCAGAAATCAACCATGATTAAAATAGCATGTTGGAAAGCTATGCAGCAAAACATTCATAGAATGTTTGCTGAGATGAGGATGCTGACACGGATGAGTGGAAGACTAGGAAAGATAAGATACACAATGGATGTATTGAGAGAGTTTAGGAGTAGCCCTAACAAGCAACACTACAAGAGATGGTTGAAGCTTAATAACTGAATCTGTGTATGATGGATCCTGCTTTGTCACTCAGATTGCGGGTCCACAATTTGAGTGTTGATTCATCCCAGATCTGTGAATCAGATTATCCACAGTGCAGGTTTGGGACATTTGCTCGTGCTGAGACGTGCTTAAAAGTATCATTCTCTTTGTCGTTGCTCATGTCACACATTCAAGACTTCCTCTCATCTCTCCTTTTGACTGTTATCCATGAATTAAAGTTATGAAAAATCAGATAAATCTTTAATATGTAATGTACTACACATGCACGAGTTTCCAAAGAAAAATGAATTGTGTGTTTTTTGCTTTTTAATGAATGATATACTCATCAGTCATTAAAATATTGATCATCACTGGTAGTACTCTTAGTTTTCTTTTTCATCATCACCAAATGCCTTATCCCAACTATTTAGGTTCGGCAACAAGAATCCTGTTCCTCCATCCCAATCTGTTAAAAGCCGTATCTTCAGCCAAATTACAAGTATCCAAATCATTTTTGGTTGACTCCATCAAGGTTCTTTTTGGTCTTCCTCTCCCCTTCTTTGATCCTTCAATGATTTCTCCCTCACACTTCATAGTTGCTTCTCTGGGTCTTCACTTTATATTTTCAAACCATCTAAACCTATTTTCCTTTTATCTTATTTCCTATTTGAACCACACCCACTCACCCTCGGTTTTGTTCATTCCTCACCTTATCTTTTCTAGTCTTCTCACACATCCATCTTAATATCCCCATCTCAGCAACGTTCATTCAATGCATATGTTGCTTCATTGATACTCAACATTCTTATCCATACATTATAGTAGGCCTAATGGCTGCCTTGTAAATTTTTTTCTTTAGTTTGAGTGGAACAGGTTGATCGCATAGCGCTTTGGAAGGCACTTCTTCACTTAAGCCATTTAGTTCTAATTCTGTAAGCAACTTCTTCACTTAAGCCATTTAGTTATAATTCTGTAAGCAACATCCTCATCAATATTCCTCTCTTTATCGATAATTCATCCTAGATAATAAGATTAATTGCTTTTAGAAATCTATTGATTCTCAATTTTTACTATTGCTTCACCACTACTATTGTTTGTGCTAAAGTTACATTCCATGTGTTTGGTCTTAATTTGACTTATTTTAAAACCTTTAGATTCTAAGGTCTTCCTCCGTAACTCTAATTCTTCATTTACTCCCTCTCCAGTTTGGTCTACCAATATCACATCATCTAAAAAAAGCACACACACCAAGGCACATCCTCTTGAAATCAGTTCACCCATAATTAAAGCAAAAAGATAGGGACTCATAGCTGACCCTTGATGTAAACGTATCTATACTGGGTACTCATTTGTCTAGTTGCCACAGTTCTCACCCTAGTTACTGCTCCCTCATACTTGTCTTTCATGAACTCGATATATATGACTGGTACCATTCATGCCCAAACCCCCCACCAGATTAACTTTCTAGGGGCTCTGTCATATAATTTCTCTAGATCAATAAAAACCATGTGAAGATCTCTCTTATCTCTGAATTTTTCTATCAATTGTCTAAGTAAAAAGATAGCCCCAATGGTAGACCTCCCTGGCATAAAGCCAAATATAATTTCTGAGACTTGAGTTATTCTTTTTAACTTTTGCCTCATCAATCTTTCCCATAATTTCGTGATATGAATCATAAGCTTAATTCCATGATAATTTGTACAATTTTGTAAATCTCTTTTATTCTGATATATAGGTACTATCATGCTCTTCCTCCAAGAATTTGGCATTTTTTTATTCATCAAAATCCCATCAAATAATTTGGTCAACCACAGTATACTGATCTCTCCCATGCACTTCTACACTTCAATTGGAATACCATCGGGTAGTAAAGCATTTCCTATTTTCATCTTGGCTAAAGTTCCCTTCACTTCAGAGACCTTAATTTTACAAACATAGCAGCGTTCACTTGCCTCTCCAATAACCACATCTGCACCTAACACACACCTTTCCGTGTCTTTACCATGTAATAAATTTTGAAAATATTCTCTCCACGTTTTTTTAATGTCCTCATCCTTTACTAAGACTCAAATCCTCGCTCTTAATGCATCTAAGTTGATCTAAATCTCTTGTCTTCCTCTCTCTCAGTCTTGCTAGTTTATACATGTAGTTTTCACACTGTTTTGTACCTAGCTTATTACATGGGTTATCATATTCCAGTTTCTCTTCAAAGCTTTTTCTCTGTTCTTTTAATGCAATTGGCCATTTCATCCCACATCTATGTAGGGTTTGTTTCTAGATCCCATGTTTCCTTTGTTCTTAGTTTATCCTTGAAAACCACTATTTTTTCTCTTTTTAAGTTCCAACATTTTATTTTTGGATCATTTTTAATGTGTTTTCTCTTCTTCCAACTCCTAAAACAAACATCCATCACCATCATCCTATGTTTTGAAGCAAGACTTTCTTCGGGAATGACTTTGCAATCTCTAAATGACTAAAATATTTTCTAGGCAATTTATAATAATGATCTTTATTTTGATGTTCGTTTATGTAATTTACAATTTATATCACCTAATTAAGTATTAAATCGGTCTCGTCTCACTCACACACACACAAACACACACGCACATATAGTATATGTATGTATCAAGGCGCTCTATATTTTCTGGAAATTTCAACTTTGACATTTGTGCTCTGGCTCCCACTCTCACTCTACGCTCTGATTACTTATGTTGCAGTTCACTCTGTCCTGGATAATATTTTTGTAAAACATTAGAACATGGCACATTTTCGTTGGTTGGGTGCCATTGAGTCGGTGAAGCTCAGGAGAGTTGTTGGAGGACCAGGTGTTTTTTCTGACTGGGCCATATAATAATTTGGTAAGTTTTTGAAAGTATGATTCTTTTGTTCTCACTGAGAGTGGTGTGGTACTGGAATCAACATAATTCATCTATTGAGTACTGTAGACAATGCCGACCATTCCTGTGCTCGATATGCGGGAACATGACGTGTACGAGGGGTAAGGAGACCAATCAAAATGTTTCTGATGTAGGAGATTTTTAAGATCGGAAGCCTGTTTGTTCGGATGATTATACAATCTAGTCTTTTTGGGGGTCTTATTAGCATTTAGTGATCTCCAAAGTAGTCAATATCTACTTCAGTCTTAGTTTTTTGATCTGGGTTGATGAGTTGGCCCATTGAATGCTTGTTTTGCTTCGTTAACTTTGTGTCATACTCTTGTTACTATGCTTAGACAACCATCATGATGAAAGTTATAAAGACAACCTTGAGGAAATCTGTAGCTTCATTATATATTGTGCCATCTTGGCTGTTCTATTGTAACTAGAGAAAATAAATCTTTTCTTTTTTGGGTTTCCTTCTGTTCAAAAACTTATTTCCTTATCTCCAACTTTCTAAAATTACAATAATCTTATAGTGTATCTTTTCTTTTCTTTTTGATAATCGTCTGTTTCCATATTCTGGTGGAAAAAGCAAACAGCGTGTGATTATTGGGTTACATTATGTCCTGCACCACTTCAAATCTTATGTGTGGCTTATCCGGTTCTTGCCACAGGGTGAGTTTTCAGGTTCAATCTGAACATTTTCAGTAGAAAAGTGTGAGACATTAATCCTGGAAAAGTGCTCAATTGGTTTTATTTCTGGATTGAAAAACTAGCAAACCTCACACGTTGAAATATGCCTCAAAGCCAAACTTCACCAGAAGAAAGCAAAAACTTGTGTGGCGACAGTGCTGGGTTACTACTTCTTTCCAGCTCAGTGGCATTTTTGCTGTCAAACAATGGCGAAAATCAGGTAAATTATCAACCTGAGTATAATCTAGAGAAGTAAACTCTCCCCGTCTTGATTATGCTCCAAAAGTGTGAACAGGAGAAAAAAGTTGTCAACAGATATCGATCTTTTTATGGGTTTATGAGACAACAAATGATCTGTTTTATTAGGATAGAACATTTATGCTATTGTAATGAAAGTGAGTCTTGTTTGTTTTGTGTCCAGAGATTTACCGGAAAATCTGAACCACACATAGGGAATACTTCTCTTCCCATTTCTTCTATGAAGAATTTGGATGAAAAACTTGATCAATCAAAATCAACTTCAGGTGAAAACTGTGAAAGCTTCAAT
>JAUPMG010000017.1:17663173-17673699 GCA_031762675.1 Pachysandra terminalis | reverse complement strand
CTCTCTCTCTCTCTCTCTCTCTCTCTCTCTCTCTCTATATATATATATATATATATATATATATATATATATATTATGTGTGTGTGTGTACACTTATACAACACATACACATAAATGTATCTATATACACATGCATATCTATATATAGGCGTTTGTTTACATGACTGGAAAAGCATGCTTGCCTTGGGATATGTACTTTTCAAGACAACTTGTAAGTTAGATTACCTTGTAACTTATACATAACTGTTGAGTATTTCTGTTTAACTTTCATGTCCAATGCTTTACAAGCTGCCTTAAAGTCGTTAATTATTAAGGGTTGCCACCTAAGGAACTTGTACCCCCTTTTTTCAATCCCAAATTGGAGTGGTGTGACTATGCCACTATTGCCAGATTTAAATGCCATAACTACAATAGAGAGTAAAGAGAATTAATTTGATGGGTTTTGGAAAAGGGGAATATCAATCAAATATGTTGTTATCACTTGGGATTTGTAAAGCAGTGGAATAAAAATGTGATGACTCATCCTCAAGAAGAGATACTTTTTGTGTATTTTATTTGTAGAAATGTGGTATATATGGGCCCAACTATGGAGGGAGTAAATATAAAACGAGAGCTGTTAATTGATACCTTGAAATCGGAAGGTTTTAAAATGAGTCAATTTGAAATGAAATATACAAAAAACAACAAAATGCCTTATCCCAACTAGTTGGGATTGGAAACACGAATACTATTCTGCCATTCCAGTTTGTTGCAAACCATATCTTCAGTCAAATCATGTGTATATAATCATGTTTGACCGACTTATCCAGGTTCTTTTTGGTATTGCTCTCACCCTCTTAGACCTAAATGCGTAGCCCTACAGACTTTTTCATAGTTGCCTCCATAGGTTTTTGCTTAACATGCCCAAACCATCTTAACTTTCCTTTTTCTTATCTCATATTTTGGAAATTTCTACATACTTGCGGATATGTTCGTTCCTTGTCTTATTTTTCTTACTCCTCCCACCAATCTATCTTAACATCCTCGTTTCAGCATTACTCATCCTATGGGCATGTTGCTTCTTTGACATTCTGCTACATACATCATAGTAGGTCTATTAGCTGTCCTATAAAATTTGCCTTCTAGTTTTGAGAGTTAAACATGTTGATCACATAACACTCTAGAATGCCTCTCAATTAAGCCATCCAACTCTAATTATGGGCGGTATCCTCATCAATGTTCCCTTCCTTAGGGTTTAGGGTTTAATTGTGGGCAGCAGCCTCATCAATGTTCCCTTCCTTATGTTGATAATTGATTCAAGTTAAAAGAAGTAATTGCTTTTAGGAATCTCATGATTCTAAATTCTTATCATTGCTTCAACTGTGTTAACATTTGTGCTAAATTTACATTCCATTATTTGTTGCCTTTTCATTGATGGAATCTTGTCTTAAGGAAATTTGGGATGAGGTGGGTGATGTAAGAAAGGTTTGTAGATTTAATTTGTAGCTTGTGTTGGAAAGAGGAAGGTCAAGAAAAGCGCATTTATGGAACATTCGTCCCCCCTCAGCAATAAGGTTGGACATTATGGAAGGAAAGAAACAGGAGGACTTTTGATGGCGAGGTGAAGGATCTTGATGCTATTGTAAAACAGGTGACATCACTCCTTGCCTTTCGAATTGGTAGTCCCAGAATTCAGTTCTATTTCTTTTCCATATTTTAGGCAGGGCTAGGACTTGTTATGATTGAATAGTCTTTATTTACATATTACCAGGCATGACTTTTGTGTATGGGTTAGGGAATATACTTTTGCTCATACTCTAGTTGCTTACATGTATACACTTTGTGTACATAGTGGTGCTTTTGGGGAAATATTTTTGTAAAATTATTATTATTATATCTTCATACTAATATATACAAATACCTTTTAATGATAAAAAAAAATAAAAAACATTCCATATACTTTATTTTTAACCCAACATATTTTAAAACATCTTGATCCGAGTTATGCCTCCATAATTTTAGTTATGCATTTACTCCCTCTCTACTTTGATCTATTCACCACATTACCTGCAAATAACATATTCCAAGGCACCACCTCTTGAGTATGAGTTGTCAATTCATCTATGACTAAAGCAAAAAAGATACTCATAGCTGACGATTGATGTAGATCTACGTTTACTGGAAACTCATCTGTTTCATTACCCAGTGCTCTCACCTAGTTAGCGCTCCCCCATACATCTCTTGAAATAAATGTATATAATATAATTTGGTAAAATAGGCATAAAGGTTAGGCAGTATGTATTGAGAGCTGGGAAATTCCTAAAAGTTATTTTTTTTTTCTTGGATAATCATCTATAAAGAGAGTGATGTTGAGGACATTGCCTATAGATATAGGGTTTGATGGCGTAAGTTGACTGGTGCTTCTCAAGTGTTATGTCATCTCAGCATTCCAATCAAGCTAAAATCTAAAGTATATATGATGGCTTTTAAAGCTAGTATGCTTTATGATGTAGTGATGAAGAGTTTTGGTTAACTAAGAAGCAGAACACTCGTAGGATTAGCGTAGGTGAGACGAGGGCAGTGGTGGAATGATTAAGAGAGATAAAATGAGGATTGAACATATTTGAGAGAGCCTTGTTATAATCTTGATAGGAGATACAACTAAAGAAAGTTGCTTGTGATGGGTCCGGATAATTGAAATGGAGACCTCACGTGGTGAGAAGGTGCAAGATGATGCAAGTTGAAGGATCCAAAAGGGATAGAGGGATGCAAAAGGACTTGAATGGAGTCGGTTAGAAAAGATCTGGAGAAACATAATCTAATATAATTTTTTTGTCAGTTTGGATTGGCTGATTAGGACATGTATTGCCGACCCAACTAGTTAAGATAAAGCATCACTTTCTTTGCTATTGTGGTGTTACTACGTGCCTTTTCTAAATTCTGATATTTTATGATTTTAACTCCATTAGATGTACCAATAAATAGCTCGTTTTTATGAGCTAAGATTGATAGAACTTTTGTGTGCATGTGTGGACTTGTTTGTATTTGTCTTCCTGTTTACCGTTTCAAACATTTGGCTCTTCAGTGGGATATTGTGTTTTGCTGCCTGCAGGATCTACTGCATATAAATGGCATTCGTATTTGTGAAGAAGAATTTGGTAACTTTTTGAAGGACTGTGCTCAGAAAGTACGTCAGAAGATTAACACTATCTACTTTTTTTTTTTTTCATTGATATGGATATATGTTATGGCATATAAACTTTCAAAATATCCTCTTTTCTTTTCCTTCTTTCTAATGCTTTATGTTGTATAGGAGTATCATGACTATGCAAGTCGAAGAAAGCAAGACTCGATATTTATGCAGGTACAAGTGAATGAATTCTCAAATGCACGGACATTTTTGGGTAAGGGGCGTGGTTTGTCATAATTCATCCAATCTCTGCTCTATCTACAAAGTTGTATAGACTAGAGAAGTTGTTTAGTAAACTTTTTATGGGACTACAATTTTGAGCTTCCTTACAGTTTGTAAAGTTCTTTAATACTGCATAATTAACATAACGTATCTATAATGGTTGCAATCATTGAGCACATTCCTAACCAGGACTGCAGTTATAGCTGAGGTCACCTGGAAGGCCAGCCGTTTGAAACCTCTAGTACAATCTTCTGCATGGTTGCACGGTCCGGACCAGCTGGTCTGTACAGGGACCAGATCTCAACGGTCCAGTCCCAACCCGCGATACAAACAATTGTATCGCGGGGTTATGGACCAGCGGTCTGGCATATGGTACCACCAGTCCGGATGTGCGGCAATTGATACTGCCAGTTCGGCTGTCCGGCAACTGATACTGTCGGTCCAGCAACTGTAACAACCGGTCCTGCCTGTCCGATCTGGTATTTTTTTTACTTTCTGTACTGGATCTGAACCGGCCGGTACTGGTCCTTACCGCCGGTCCAGACTGGAACTGGCCGGGACAGGTCTGGTCTCCAGTTCCGGTACATTAAACCTTGATCTTCTATGGCATATATCTTTATTTAAGTTTTCATATGTTTATTATTTTTTTTAATTGGCCCTCGCACATTAAAATTTGTTGATTGTATGTGTGATATCTAAATTCATTTTTGCAAAAAGAAATGAGATGCTTTAGATGGTTTTCTTACCAACGAATGCTTCCTTGAAACTAGTGCTTACCCAAACCATGTTTGGAAGTTTGTTTCTTATGCTCAACTCTGTGGAAATTGTTGGGGCCATACTGTACTTCTTTATCAGTTGTCTCGAGTGTTGTTTTCTCTCTATATGTTGGTCCTATTTCTAAACACTTCAGACATTCATATGGAATGATTTTACAACAAAAATGTCATATTTCAACAAGTTGGGACCAGCAACACGAATCAACCGTTCCAACATGTCAAACACCATATCTTTGATAGCTTACGTAGTTTGTAATCTTCTTTTACTGACTCCATCTTGGTCCTTTTTTCAGCTTCCTTTAGTCCTTTTGTATCTTTCAACTTGCATAAGCTCACACCTTTTGTTTAAAATGTTCAGACCATCTCAATGACTTTTCTAAATTTTATCTCCTGTTAGAGCAATTCCTAAATTCTCTTGATATGTTTCTATTGTTATCATATGTGAAGCTTCCATAACTTAGTAAATGTGTTCTATAGATTTGCCTAATTTATTGTTTGGGCAATTACAAAATCTGAGTACTCGGACCTTTCTAAGTGTCAGATTTGTCCATGTGGAACAGTTGGCTTGAAGTTGCAAAAGATGGAGGCTCAACATCTGTTGGTCCCACCACGTATTTTCACTTGATCAGATGATTGTAGCCATTTTATTTCATTTGACTACTTTGGTGGTGAAATTAGACTGTTTCAAAGTCATCCAATCATACTGATTTTCAGTATGCTTGTTCTTGAAGTCCCATCAGATGTTGAAGTCCAATTTTTTTGCAAAAGCATGCCATCTTGTTACTCAGGCACTGTAGTTTTACAAATTAAGGAGGTACATCTTGATATATCATAGCAAGGCACATCTTTTGTTGTATGCCAAATGAAGTGCCATTATATTTCCATAATTGTGTCGTGGCATTCAGCATGTCTGTGAGAGGTGTTAATAATATAGTCTCTCCAGTCGGGGTGTTTGTGTTCTTCTTCATTTCCCATCTCTTATATAATTCATCATTTATAAAAAAAAATAAAAAAATATTAGTCACTTTAAGACAGGTGTCAAAATATCGATAGTGACTTTTTACAGTGTCCTGTACATGTCTATTTTTAGTTATTACCAGAAGGTGTACTACATATATCAAATTTCACATGCAAAGTAACAATTTGTGTTGCAGCACATAATATCCTAACTTTTAAGTTGTAGTTACATAAAACAACCATAAATATCGTCTTGCAAGTGTTGTAACTTAATTTATTATGTTCTGGTACATAATTCTCATTTATGTTATTTTTTTATGAATTACATGTTTATTTTTTATTTTTAATGCCATGTCCCTGTACTAAGATTTTCAAATATTGAGTCTACCACATATTGGGATAGCACTGACACGGGGTATCCAGATAGTGAATACCGCTATTGTAATTGTACTTTTCAGTTCTGTTAAACTAGCCGACTTCAATGTTTTTAGGACATTTATTGCGCCAAATACTTCAACTAACTAAGCCTTCTCAGTCAATATACATAGAGCCTATGACTGGCTGGTGAGTATCTTCTCCGTGAATGAAACTCAGTTGGCATCAGCTAAATTTAAAACATATACTTGTTTGTTGAATATTATATTTTTGTTATTTCCTAGTTCTCTTTCTTTTATAATTTCATAGCTGTAACCTAACGTTTCTGTATCATGGAATATCATTCCAGGTTTGATGCGGAAGGACATGAAGTATTAGGACTCCGTTTCTTTGATTTCTTGGAGTCATGGTATTACTGTAGAATGCCTTTCCTATTTCCCTTACTTTGTTTTAGTTTATTAGAAGAATAAACCTTCATCCTACATAAAATACATATGCGTAGTATTTGTGGCCAAATTTCGCACTTATTAGACTGCTTCTTGGCTGTATGGCACCTTTACAGATCATATTGGATGAAACTGATGATGTACTGGCAAACACTGTCTAGAATTAATGCAACAAAAAGCTTTTCTCCGATTTTAGGAGTTTGTTTTTTTTTTTTTTGGAATTGATATAACCACTAGTAAGGGATCAGTTGCTAAAAATGGTTATCGTTATTATAGTTTACATATTTTTTCTAAAAGGGTAGTTTCCCAAGAAAACCACCCTTAATCTTCCATATTCTTACAAGTTGCACGCTATATGAATTTCTTAGAAGGGTAGTTTCCCAAGAAAACCACCCCTAATTATCAATATTCTTATAAGTTGCATGCTGTACGAATTCTTTTCTGTGTTTACTCACTAAAAACTGACTCAAATTTTGAGGCCTGTGTATAAGGATTGTCATGAAGCTAGACTTGATGGGATCTTGCATCCACCTGTTCCCTTAAATATGTGATACTGTGATAGTGATCAGAGGTTTTCTCTTGTTGTGCCAATCTTTAATCATTGAATTTGCTCTTGAATCCATTTAAAGACTTTATTCTTCACGTAATTCTCCACCTAACCATTCCAGGAGTTCTCTTTAACATGCTTTTGTATGCCTTCCTCCTTCCCCTTTTGTGTTTGTCTGCCAGCCAAGGAGATTTCACCTAAATGTTACGTGTTCCCTGTAAAGGCACTCAGTCCATGCTTATATCATTATGTAAATGGTTCTGTGATTTTCCTTTTCAACTGTGTTTTTATCCTACTTATCCCTGTTACACTGAGACGTGAATTGAATTTGTCTTTTCTACTGTTGCTTGCATTATCCTGTTCGACTTGACATGGATGTTCTTTAAATATAATCTCTACTTAATAAGATCACGTTCTTCAGTGTAGGACCTGTTGGAATAGGCAGCTTGGATTCTTTATTATCTTCCATCATTAAAGAGAGGTTAGAGCATACTTTGAGGGGATTAAGGAGTCTGGTAAGCCACGTGGTTTCATTCTCCTGTATGCTCAATTCAATCTAAGCTTGCTTGCTAAAACTGGCATCAGCTTTTATATGATTACTGAATGTAAATTTTTATATTTGTAGATAGTTATAAAATGAAGACTGCACTCAGAACAAAAATTTTAATATTTTGAAAATTTTACTATAATTTGATCACTAGTAATGTATTTTGTAGTTTTCTTCTTCCAGACCTTGATTGAGTGGGATACCGATGCAGATGAATGCAAGATGCTTGGAACATTTTGAAATGTTGGATGCTGCTTTGGGTCCTCCTACTTCTCTACCTTTACTGGGATGGTCATCTTATAAGCAGATGGTATGAGCGCCACGAATTTGTAGTGCTATGGGTAGTAGGACCTAATGCTGTTTAATACTTTGAATTTTTACTTCTTTATCAACCTCGGAATATGGTGGATTTATGGTCAAACCATTGGCATGTACATGGGATATTAACATTTTATATTAAATAAGGTCAATGTTGGTTAAGTCGTGTCCAATGCATTTTTTCAATGGAATTTTTTATTATCATTGAAAATTTATAAACTCTTAAAGACCAGAAGTTTATGGGATTTTTTTCTTCTACCTGTGTATCTGGTATTTAAAGCATTGTGTTCCTTTCTACAATTACTGAATCATGATTTTTAATTGAGCTCATTTTATGAGTTATATGTTAGTAAAGTAGATTCATATCTGTAATTCATATACTAAATCCAATAAGAAAAATGCTGATTTCTCTATACCTTAGCAGCAGCCAAAATGTTTCCAATACATCTTCTGCCAGAATCTAGCAATGCACATTCCATATTTCTTGAATGCCGTTTGTTACTTCTGTTCTATTATTCATTTGCTTCATAAAAACTTGATGAATCAATTTGTGACTTGCTTGAGACTAATTTTTTGTATGGGCCTTCGGTTCTGTTACCTAGTATTCTTCATTTTACCCAAATTGGAAAACTCTGTATGACATTTAAAAGAATAAACCAAGTGCTCTTGGAGAATAGAATATAGTAGATTTTCTTTTCTTCCCAAAGTGCTAGTTCTCCCACTCACATTCCTCCCCCTTCTTATTATTCTTCAAGAAAAAAAAAAGGAGTGGGAATGAAAACAACAATCTGTTGGTTAATTCCTAAAATGTTGTTTCATGACTTGTCAGTCTGTGGTGCCTGAATCAAATTTTGTGTATTGCTCTTCACCATATTCTCTTTTGCATATGCTTATGAAACTAGTTTATTTCTGTGCAAGTATTACTTTTTCTTTTCTTATTTCTTTCAAAGGTAAGTTTTATGTGGTTATAAGTTGCACCTATTTTCATCATATTATCCATCAGTAATCTGCAACAAATTTGTTGTTCAGGCCAAATTTGTGGATGCATCGTGGGATCCATGGATTGAGTCTCTGGCATTTATTGGACAGTTGCAGTTACTAAGATGTCTAATTGCATTAAAGCTGAAGTCAGCATGTAAGGTAATAAAGTAGATATTTTACTGATACACCTATATTTACGAGTATTTTGCCGAAACTTTCTTACTTTTTACGTCACTGATAAAACATGCTATTGAATTTTGGTAACTTCGGGAAGCTCTCAGTCTTGCACTTTGGTTATGTCCATGCACAAGGCATAGAACACAAACTGGAATGTTGGTTTGGGTTGGGGGGTAGTTGTATTATCGGAAGAGAAAAAGGTCTTTGAAATATGTAAATTGTGTGCATGATTCAACTTTGCTTTCTGTGCGCTTTTATTAACGAATTGGATCTGATTTCAAAAACTTAGATGCAAAGTGTAAAATTAATTTGGCAGGTCAAAGCAGGTTTAATTTCCTCAGCTGTGGAAGGTATGATTGCTTCAGTGTCCTCTCAAAGAGGAGAAATGCTTAAGGTAATATGATGAGCATAATGTTATAAGGGTTGACTTTAGATATTCTGACACCATCTGATCGTCAACAACTTTGTAAGTTAAACAGGGAACCCAAATGGAGTATGGTGGAGAAGTGGAACATTTCCTCCATGAATTGAGCAAGCAAGGAAATCTCTGTGGCTTTTGCCCCCCTCTGCAGACCCTTTATATGTCGGAAAGCCCACCCGCTTTTTTAAGCAGATGTGTGTCTATTGTTACAATCTCAATGGTAAATCGTAGTCAGAGCCAACTTGCTGTAGTTGCACATGGTTTTATTTTTCTGATAATATTTTTAACTCTTATTATGTTGCGATCATGTTTAGTATGTGGTGCTGTGACATGTGTGGTCTGGACAGACTGGGACTGCCCTTAAAGCTACTTGTTTTACCTTTTAGGGCAGTAATAAGGGCATCCTCCTAAAGGCATTTTTTGTGCTTTTGGGATTGAGAAGTGTATTTTTAGAAAACTATGTTCACCTATGGTGGTAATAGTGTATCCAAAATACATTTATTGCTACAAGAGGCACCCCTTAGTTCAGTGGTGTTTTTCAGATGACCACCTACCTTCAAAATTATAATGCAGAGTAAAAAGGGTCTAATAAATTTCAAAAAGTGGGAACATTGTTACGACCAATATAATTTGGAAAATGAAGACATGAAACTTTTTGTTGTTGATTTGGTTATGTAGCCACTAGCCTTACTTCCGTTTGGATTAACCTTTGACCATACATCATCTGCAGCCTGGACTAAAATTTTCAATAAAACTAATATTGATGTAAAATTTCAAAATTATAATGCAGAGTAAAGAGGGTCTAATAAATTTCAAAAAGTGGGAACATTGTTACGACCAATATAATTTGGAAAATGAAGACATAGAACTTTTTGTTGTTGATTTGGTTATGTAGCCACTAGCCTTGCTTCTGTTTGGATTAACCTTTGACCATACATCATCTGCAGCCTGGATTAAAATTTTCAATAGAACTAATATTGATGTAAAATTTTAGAAACACTGAACTATTCACATCTACTCCACTCGGATACATGATAAAATCTCAAGGCGCTCATTTCTGTGTGATGTTGATAGTTCAAATCAGTAAAGCTTGTCTTATCCAGTGTCCACCATCCATCTCACTCAAATATTTTTACTTGCAGTTGCCACATTATGTACTGGAATCCCATTTAGGTACATTAATAAGTCGGCTGAAGAAAGTCCCATTAGATTTTTCTCCTGTGGTAAGTTCCATTCTCTACTTTGCTTTTTCTCCTGTGGTAAGTTCCATTTTCTATTTTGCTTTTCTCATCTCCATTTTCTACTTTGCTTCTGAAATGTCTCTTATTGAATAACACATTCATCTAAATTTTATTTGTTTATATTTTACTAAAATATTCTACCTATTGAGGATCACCTACATGCATAAAATGCAAACCATGGTGGTCTCTATTGTTAATGTGGTAAATATGATTGAGAAAGATTCTGGACATCTGGGTTTGAATGTTCAGCAATAGCTTTGCATTTTATTACAGGGGGGGGGGGGGGGGGGGGGGGGGGGGGGGGGGGGGGGGGGGGGGGGGGGGGGGGGGGGGTGGGGGGGGGGGGGGG